>JAHWXV010089718.1:0-10196 GCA_024586415.1 Phrixothrix hirtus
TTATTATTTACCGCGCAGTTTAACACATTGGTACTTATAATTTTATAATACATAAAACTAAGTGTACTAAATTAAATAAAGTGTTCAACGATTCTACACTATCATTTTACAACCCGTAACATAAACCGTAATTGTGCTGCTGTAGAAACCATACGTGGCTAAAATGCAGCAGAACATTGCACACAGTGTTAATTCTAAAAAGCTTAAATTAACAATTTCTTAAAAACCATGCACGTGCGGCTAACACAGCCCTATAATTTTTTACCTAGTTTTTGATGCAGAATCGTGTGGGGTAAATATTATCTGCTGTTATATCCGGTATATATATATATATATATATATATATATATATATACCGGGTGGGGCATTAGTGCGTCGGCCTTCCATAGCTCTGGTGCTATTATATATAGAGATGCTAAATTTTGAATAGGTATTCAGCAGGTAAATAGGCACTTTCCAAAATTATTTATGATTATACAGGGTGTTCTAGAAGAACGTGACACAGTGGTGTTCAATTTTTTTAAATAGAATACCCTATATATTTTTACTTTTAAGTTTAACCTTTAATAGTTTTTACGCACATTATAAATTTTAGTGCTATACAGTTAGTTGTTTTAAAGATATACATTTTTTTAGAAAATAAGCTACAAGTGTCGTCCTCTCATTAAAAAATCCCTACACACATAAATATGAATTTTAACAAATTTCACTGTAGCTAAAAATATAGACGGTTTGGATATATTCGTGTTCAAATTTCATAGCCTTATTGTACACAGGGTGTCCAGAATTAATTTTTAAAGATAGACAACTTCAGAAGCAGTTTTCTAAATTTTTCAAGTAGAACACCCTGTATATTGTTTTAGGATCGGACAAAAAATTAAATTTTCCATCGATTGATATTGTGGTTCTCTATACCTATCTTAAGTTATTTTCGAAATATTTAATAAAATTTAGTTACATTGTAATACTAAATTAAACTATCCGTAATAAAAGAAAAGTAAAGTGAAAAAGAAAAACCTTCATGCTATACTAGGTGTTCAAAATGTTGTCCGTTTTCTTCAAAACACATATTAATTCTTTCGAAGAAATTCCTTTGGACACATCGTAACATTTCTAGTGTCATACTTTGGAAACCATTTATAATTTTTTAACGCATATTGTCAACAGCAGTAGCCGCTATCGAATAAACAGCTTCCTTTACATATCTCCATAAAAACTAATCGACTTTAGTTAGATCTGGCGAACGAGCTGGCCAGTTCACAGTACCATTTCTACCGATACAGATGTCTCGATAAGCATCGTATAAGAAGTCGCTTACTGCTCCTGAATAGTGCGCAGGTGCACCACCATGTTGCAACCACACCCGTTGAAAACGCACTCCTGGGATATTTTCCAATAAACCAGGCAGAACGTTTTGTAGAAAGTCTAAATATATTGGTCCGTTCAAACCCCTTTCGAAAAAATAGGGACCGGTAATGTGATCACCAAGAATGCCTCCTCAAACATCGATACTGCATCTATGCTGATGATAAGCTTCTCTAAAGAAATGAGGCTTTTCAACTGCGTAATAATGAAAACTATGGCAGTTAACCAAACCATTTCTATGGAAAGTGGCTTCGTCAGAAAACAAAACTCTATCAAAAAAACCCTGATCTTACTGTATTTTGCCTATAGCCCAATTACAAAAAGTTATTTTTTTTTGAAAATCATCATCCATCGGTTCTTGATGTAGCTCAATATGATACACATGATATTTATATTTTTTAAATATTCGTCCAACAGATCCTTTACTTACACCTGTTGCTACGCTTATGTCACGTTGGCTGCAGTGGGGATTTTCTGCAACTTGTAAAAGAACAGTTAGTTCGCATTCCTCGTGTGATACCGTCTTTGCTCTAGTCTGTTTTGTATACGCATCATTTCCAGTTTCTATGAATCGATTCAATAACTTTGTGAAAGTTTTCGGGTCATGCGTTCTTTTGTTGGGATAACATTAGTAATATGTCCAACTAGCCAAAAAACAATTTCGTTCAGCCTCGCCCAGTATAATGATCATATTCACAAGTCCATCTTTAGTAAAATCCATTTTTACTTCAAAGTACCAAAGTTATAAATAAATATTAGCATATAACACGTTTACAATGATAGCAAAAAATATTTTACAAGGTGAACAAATGGATATTGCCTATAGCACCTTGATTAGGACAACATTTCCTGAAGATAGGTGCATTATTTGAGCATGGTAATTAAATTTTATTAAATATTGGGAAAATAACTTAAGATAGGTTTAGGGAACTTCCATATCAATCGACGGAGAATTTAATTTTGCATAAGATCCTGAAACGATATATAGGATGTTCCATTTGAAAAAATTAAGAAAACTGTACCTGAAGTTGTTTATCTTTAAAAATTAATTCTGAACACCCTATATGCAATAAGACCACCAAATTTGAACAGGAATATCTCCATTCCTTCAGTAACGGCTACTTATAGTACAATTTGTTAAACTTCATGTTTCGGTATGTTGTGCTTTTTTAATGAGAGGACGGTACTTGTAGTTTATTTTACAGAAAAATTTATGTCTTTAAAACAACTAACTGGATAGCACTAAGATTTATAACATGAGTAACAATCATTAAAAGTCATACCAAAAAGCAAAAATATATATGGTGTTCCATTTAAAAAACTTGAACTCCACTGTGCTACCTTTTCCTAGAACACTCTGTATAATCAGATATAATTTAGAAAGTGACAATTTACCTCCTGAATACTTCATGAAAATTTAAAATCTCTTCCTATAATAGTACCGGAGCTTTGGAAGGCCGACTCACTAATGCCCCACCACGGGGTGTTTCGCCTAAGAACCGAAACAGAGCAGGGGCATGTAGGGGAATCAGAAATATGATGATTTAACGCAAGTTAATTTTAATACAAATTTGCGTCCCTAAGAAGTTATAGGTCTTCAAAGTTGGGTTTCAAATTTAGAAAAAAATCAATATATCAGTTATAGTTTAACTTAGAAAAACCAAATTTGGTGTGCGTTGTAAAAGCAGCAAGAGCATTAATCTACAGCAAGTAGAATACAACTAAAATATTTTAAAGGGGTGATAAGGGATGATGCACTCCTAAAATGTGACAGAATTTGTTAACCCGTTGGCAGACTTGCAAAATTGTTATTTTATTTTGTGGGGAATTTAATCCTAAAACTTTTCTTACTCTTATTATTTTTCGAAAAACTTTGTTCTTTTTAAGAAAGACCCGATTCAATAAAAACACGTATTTTAGCGACGTTATTTAAAATTATGGAAATTTTAAAAGTGTGCTATGAAATAGACGTCACGCGTGACAATCTAGAAAAAAGTTATAGCAAAAATAATTTAATTAGAAAAATAAACAATTTAAACAACAAAAATAACAGATTTGCACTAAGTTATAAAAAATTGTTCAAAATGATCACCGTTTTCCCTCAGGCATAAATTTATTCTTCGTCGAAAATTGAAGCCTACTCTTTCCAATAAGTGCCGGTTGTTTCGAATTAAATTGCACTTATCCGTAATGCGATTCCACAATTCTGCTCGGGTAGTAACTGGCGAGGAATACACAAATTCTTTTACCGTTCCCTAAGCAAAGAAGTCACATGTGTTTATCTGGTGATCGTGGAGGCCAAAGTTGTGGGCAATTATTTCCTCTTTGGATCTATTTATTTGGATACTGGTGGTTTAAAAAGTCTCTAACAGAAGCAATATAATGACGCGGTGCTCCATCGTGCATAAACCAATGTTCCAATCTAAGTTGCAGCGGCACCTCGTCAAATAAACCCGGGAGAGTATTTTGGAGAAATTCTAAATAATTTTCGCCCTTTAGTCGATTCGGTAAAATAACTGCACCAATTAAATACCGATCAATAATACCAATCCAAACATTTATTTTAAAGTCGCGTTGGAAATGTGGCGGAGTTACTGAATGAGCGTTTACATCGGAATACTTATGGTAGTTATGTAAATTTGTAATAGCTCTGCGGGTGAAACAAGCTTCGTTAGTAAAGAGAATTTCCTTTTGAAAATGAATACCTTGTTGTAAAATAAACTGACAGAAATTCATTCGTTTAACTAAATCTTCCTGTAACAATTCTTGCACTTTTTGGACATGATATGGGTGTAGCAGATGATGTCTGATAACTCGGTGCACAGAAGTAAGTGATATACCAGTTTGTCGTGATAAATTTCTAGTACTAATATGTGCTTCATCGCCAATTGTGTGTAAAATAAGTTCTTTTCCCGAAAAGTCAGCAATTAAACCGTTACTTTTATAAATATCTTTTTCCTGCCTATGTAATATTTATATAACCCAAATTCTGTACTTGTTCCAGTAAACATTATAATTATTTATTATAAGTGTTTGCTTCTTTAAGAAGATTTATATATATATATATATATATATTACCCATTATAGTACCAAATTTTCGTACACGTCTTAAAAATACTTAATGAAACGAGTGAATTCTCCACAAAATAGATATTTAAGTTGTATTCCTTGATACCGCATTCCTGATTATATCACTGTAATAATACGAATGTTATCATTGAAGCATTTTCAAATGGATATTTGTGGATTACTTAATGTGCACTTTATAAAATAATGTTCAACTTCAAACTCTGTCACATCCACCTTTTAAAGGTAATATCTCACATAAAGCATTTATTAAATTTTCTTATATCTTCTGATATAACAACAAAAAAAATGGATGTTCAATTGCCTTTCTAAAGATCAGCTGTAACAACGAGAGCGTGAGAGCATTTATCTGATCGATTTAAGTTGCCGTAAAGTTATGCACGGTAAAAAACGTAAACGATCACAATAAATTCTGATAACAATCAAAATAAATTTACCTCACTTGACTAGTGTCAAAGGCCGTTTAGTTTTATTTTATTTTACATGATAAGAATGGTGCTAAAGAAATTAAACTGTGAATTTATCATAAAATTTAAATAGCTCTAAACTTTGAATGTGTATAAAACGTAACATAGTATAGGGAAATCCAATATTAATTTGATTCATAATTTTACTTACAACTTGCAGAATTAAACAGAAGTTTCTAAATTTTGAAATTATTAAGGCAGTCATGGATAATATTAGGCTAATTTTAGACCTACCTGATTTATTGTTTATTAATATCATTTCCTTTCATTCGCTACTTTTTGTTTTTTGACTTTTCTTTTATTTATTTCAAGAAACTATCTATTCCTAGAATTTCATATTAATATTACAAGGCAAATATAAATGCTTTGTAATGTGGTTGGCCTGTAATGCTAAGTAATCGCGTTTATTCATTGAGTAATGATATAGTGGATAGATAGGTAACTAACCCTTTAATGACTGACGGTACTTTTAAGTCAGAAAACTATAAACTTCTGTATAAGTTCGTTTATAAATATTTATGCCGTTTTAAAATTGTAGGTATTTTAAAGGTACTTTGTATAAGCTTAGGATATTAGTGTAGGTAAGTTGGAATATGCAATAATTCTAAGATTTGAAATGACCTATTCATATGTAATACTGTTGACATACGAATTTTTGGTACTGTTTTTATTTCTTATGAAGTGAATTGGTGAAGATATTTTGCAAATCAGGTAGGTAAACCGTGCTATATATATGTTTAGGATAATATTTCCGATCAAGGCTTCATAATAATGTAAAATAAAATTGTTCATTTTTGTAGAGTGGTGACTGTAAAGCACCGTCGAGAATTATGGACCTTCGAAATCGGAATTGGTGGTTTAATATGAATGAGACATATATGGATGAATAACTTAGTGAAATAATATGTTCAGATGAATTTTGGGACATTGATTTTGAAATTCCAATAGATAATTCACCAGAAACTGATATAGAACTCATTGATAATGAAGGCAACTTTGAAGAATACATAAGGAATTCCAAAATACTGGATTTAGGAGGTGACCAATGTCCTCCAGATCAAAAAACCGTCTACAATGGTGCATCTGAAAATATATCAGCGGTAAATAACGTTAATCATAGAGAACTGGATCCTATTCGTGTATGTCAAAATTGTGACAAAGCAACGGAGATTCATGATTACAGATTTCCAACTGGAGTTGTTGAAGGCCATTTTTTGAAGCATAATACAGCCACTGACATTTTCTTAGAAGTACTGAGGTCTTCACTAGAGAATATTACTTGTCAAACAAATTTATTTGCTGCTCAAAGAGATGGCATACCGATTTTGAAGGAAACTGAAATAAAAGCTTTCATTGGGGTAAATTTTTTTATAGGATACAATACCTTACATTGCTGAACAGACTATTGGTCAAATGCTTATGATTTATAAATACCGCTTATTTCTAATACACTGTCCAAGAAAAGATTTGAGGACATCATCATGACCAATATACATATTAACGACAATAGCCAAATTACTGAAAGCAATAAGACAAGACAAGCATTTCAAAATTCGACCCTAGATTACTAAACTAAACCAATAATTTCATCTTTTATATCATGGCACTAGGAAATTGGCAACTGATGACTCGATGGCGTTATTCAAAGACAGGTCTTGTCTCAAACAGTATAACCCCAAAAAACCAGTAAAACAAGGTTACAAGGTATGGTGCTTTACAAATCAAAACGGTTATATATTAATATTTGCAATCTGCCAAGGGAAAAATAAACAACTAATTTTTTGGTACGAAATTATCATGGAAGTAATGTTACTACTGTAAAAAGAAAAGGAAAATATGGCGTGCAATGCCCAACTGTCGTTACAGTTTATAATTCCTACATGGATGGGGTAGACTTTGCTGACCAGTTACGATCATATTATAATGTTGGGCGAAGATTGCGCAAATGCTGGCTCCGACTGTGATTGGCACTTATCTATATTGCATTCGTAAATTCATATGTTATATACTGCCAAATGAATGATGACATATCTTTTCTGGAATATCGTAAAAAACTTGTACAAGGGTTAATAAATTTTGTTATCACTAATAGCCGAATTGCAATGGAAAATACCCCTGGTTTAAAAAAGAGAATAAGGTACAATTATAGTGTAAGTGATGAAGTTAGACTTAGTAATCTAGGAGAACATTTTCCTATATTTACCAACAGAAGAGCCCGATGCGAAATGTACCTAACACAATGCAGCCTGGGCCTTATTCTAAATGCATGAGCTATGGAGTATACATCTGTTGTAACAATAAAATGAATTCTTTTGTAATGTTTGTACTAAAAATAAAAATTTTTTCTTATATCCCAAGTAGCTAATAACTGTGATTTAATTCCCAACGTTACTTTCAAGTAACACTTTTCCAAAAAAACTATTAAAAAACTGAATTAACACGAAACCATATTGCAAGGCTTTTTAGTACTCCTTTTACTGAAAAAAATTGAAAAAATACTTACTTTTCATGCATTTTCCCTAGGTGGTTGTTAAAGGGTTAAATAGTTTAGTAAATCTAGCTATTAGCCAGCAATAACAATAATAAATTCGTTACTAGGTAAGGGACGATGCTTGTGCCTCTATATAAAAGCAAAGGTGGTAGATATGAATGCAAGAACTATAGAGCTATAACTGTATTAAGTGTAGCCGGCAAAGGGATTGGTATAATTACAATTGACAGAGTTCGCATAAATACTGAAAGGAAGATATGGGATGTACAGTGTGGGTTCATGCCTGGACGAGGATGCGTGGATCAAATATTTGGTTAACAGTAAATGGACGAGAAGTTTTTGCATATCAGTGAGAAAAGGTATTGTACATTTATGGATTTCGAGAAATCGTATGATAGTATGAATAGATGCAAGTTATGGCCTACTCTGATTGAGTATAATGTAAAGGGAGAACTACTGAATGCCACCAAAGCAATGTATGATGGAAATCGGGTGTGCGTGAGAATGAACGGTACGGTTAGTGAGTACTTTGAAATTGAGCAAGGTGTGAGACAAGGATGTATGATGTCTCCTTGGTTGTTTAATATGTTTATGCATAAATCCGTGAGAATTGCATGTAAGGACTTGAGTGGTATAAATATAGGCAACGAAGATGTAAAAGTGTTTATGTATGCAGATGGTGCAGTACTATCAGCTAAAAGTGTGAGTCAAATGCAACGAATGTTGATCTGAAAATCAATAGTGGCAAAACAAAGGTAATGGTTATCAATAGGATAGGTGAAAAGGAAATATGTCAGCTGATGTTGGGTACCGAGATAATTGAGCAAGTGCATAAGTTTTCTTATCTTGGCAAAATGTTTGCGAATGATAGGCGAGTAGATAGTGAAATTAAAAACAGAGTTAATGCAGGAAGGAGAATAATTGGCAGCATGTGGTCAGTTACCAGGGGTGAACAGATAAGTATGGAAGAAAAGAGGGCTGCGTATAGTAATGTATTGGTTCCAACTGTGAGACTTGGGTATGTCAGAAGAAATATATGAGTAAAATAAACACCGTAAGTACGAGGTACCTAAGACGCAAAACGAGACGTGACAGAGCAAGGAACGAAAGGGTGATGGATACATGCCAGGTGAAGGAGACATTGCCTGAACTGTACGAAATAAGTGCGTTAAGATGATTTTAACATGTCGAACGCTCAACAAAGAGAATATATGAGGCAGGTTCAGAAGGTGGGGGCTTGATACTGGATTTTGCCTACGCCGCTAAGGGAATTGCATGAGTGGTAGTAGTAGTAGTATTTTATTACTGTCTCTGTGCAAACGTAATGTAGTAAACCAGTGGTTTGTCACTGAATATAAATCTTAGAATAAGGTTTGTTATTTACACGCGAAATATGTAGTAATTTTTTAACACAGTTCATACCTTCTAAATATATTTTTAGTAGCTCCATTTGATTTTGGCATAGATGAGCCTTTTCCGTTTTAGTGTTAAAAGGCAGGTGCTTAGAAAAAAACATTTTAAGTTGACAAGTTCCTTTATAGTCTCCAAAAGATGCTGGGTTACCGCAATTGTTCATAACTGTTGCCGATATATGCCAAAAAGTGTATCAGGGGAATGTTAAAACCTTATGAGCATTCACTTATAGGGGTTAACGTTTTTAATAACTTATTAATTCAATGAGCGCAGGCATCGAAATATACAATAGCCCAATTGTATCTAAAATGTATGTTGTGGGCACTAACGAAGCATACATAAATGTACTACAATAAATGAAAAAATGCGCTTAGAATGTTTTTCAATATAAACAAATTTGACCTAAATTAAAAACCAATTCAGTAATCCTTGTGCATACCTTTAATACGAAAAACGGAAATACTGTTTTAAATAAAGGGAAATGCAATAATCCAGTCCTTTTATCCACTCAACTGTTTTACTTTCATAACTTATTTTATATTAATATTGTTTTATAGCACAAATCCTTTAATATTCTTAAAATTGTTTTCATATTTGAAATTACTAGCCGCTGCCTTTTAAAGGATTTTAATGTCAAAATTAGACGTAATATCTATATTGGATCTAATTTTGCCTTCAAAGAATTTAATATCTTGTTTGCCTGTATAAAGTATGAAATACACAATAATGGGTTTACAGTCAAGGTGTTTTATATCGGAGTACCTGCCTAAAAAGTTCTTTATATGAAAAAGTGATTAATAAATTAAATTCACAGAGTTTCTATGTAATGACGCAAATGCGTTAAAATAATGTCAAAGTTTTTATTTGTAATGATCAACAGAAACAATTTTGAAAGGATTTGTATATCAATAATTTCTTATGATGAAAACAAAATTAAATTAATACAATAAACAAAATTCCCCATAGACATTTAACATTTACGTTACTCATGTATTAGTAGACGCTTTAAAACATATATTTGTCAGTTAAGACTTCGGAATTACCTTCTTTATACCTTTTTTTCAAAAACTAATAACTACGTTTCAAATAAAAGTACTAGATTATCGTTCTTTATAAATTTTTATAACTAATGTTAATACAAAATTTTTGTCTAAAATATTTTCACGATTATTGTAACATTAAATTGAAACAGCTATTTCAGCTCCTTACTTGTTTATTATACGTTGTTGTTAATTAATCTAAAACATAACAAGAATTTTTATATATGTATGTGTTATATACTGTGCCTTCATTTAATCCCGAACCCCACGTGACCAGTAACAAATTCAAATGTAGGAACTTCAGTTATTTAAAGTTGAATTTAAACGAAGTTG
>JAHWXV010089720.1:0-10036 GCA_024586415.1 Phrixothrix hirtus
TTATTATTATTATTATTATTATTATTATTATTATTATTATTATTATTATTATTATTATTATTATTATTATTATTATTATCATTATTATTATTATTATTATACATATGAAACTGTAATTGGTTTTACATTGATAAAGCGTTTAATTAATAATCGTGTCTATTTACAAATTTCATGCAAACGGGCAGTAATAATTTAATTATACATCTTACATTAGATAATGAATCAGTCCTGAATTTTTATACACCTTAAAATACTAAATTTAAAACAGACAATTTGGTATTTACTCATTAATTAATAGAAATTTATGTTACTTCGATATTAATTACGCAATCACTAAGAAATCTTAATACATTATGCTACCGCGAAGTTCGAATTTATTGTACTAATATGATTTATAATGAAATATTTATACTAAATATTATATTTCAGGATCCTAAGGCCTTCCCATGAAGGGTTCTATTTTATAATATGAAGATGTTAAATGATCAGAGTATATAGATGTTTATTTAATTATTAACAGTCAAACGTTTCAACATTATCACAATATCATGCTCAGGGCTTAATCTGCATAAAGCTAAGTGACGTGTGAATTTGCACATTTAAACTTAATTGAGCTATATTAATCAGATGTTTTAAATTAATTCTATTATTATCATCTTGTTTTATTAAGTATGGCAAATGTTTTATTATTGTTTTAACTTTGTACACGTTCATATAACATGAATTTAATAAATACTAGATTTAATTTAGTACATCCGACTAATATATCTCAATTAAGTTTAAATATGTAAATCCGCACATTATTTAGTTTTATGTAAACGAAGTGCTGAAGATGAAATTGTAGTAATCTTGAAACATGTTGACTGTCATTAAATAAGTAAACATCTGTACACTCCGATTAATATCTTCATATTATAGAATAGAATAATAATAGAATAATATTGGGAAATGCTTTAAGATCTTGAATTATAATCTTCAATTAAATTTTCTCAATTGCAAGCAAGCAATGGAAATATTTTTATTCTATTAAATATCTTTATTCTAATTTTTTTAGGTTTAAATACTTCAAAATTTACACTGACATAAATAATAAACGTTTTGATAATTAATGATTTTCTCCGACGTCCACTTTAGAAATATCCTATTTACATCTTAAATATTCTTAAATTGAAAATAAGTTAAAGAAATGTTTAGTACATAATTTGGATTACCTAATTAGCAAAATTCTTTACGTAATAACTATTAAGGAATCGGTAATTGGAAACGCGAAAATTACTTCTTAAATTAAAAATAAATCAAAAAACAGAAATTAATATGCTAATTACGGAACTCATCTAGCCACAGGTTAATTTCGTCATTTTAAAAACAACTAATGATCCATACACTTAGGATTCATTATTATTTGAAATATCAGTATGGAACGCTTCCAATATTTTAAAATTACCGATAACGTATTTTTATTCATCTAACATAGGACCTCTACATCGGTTACAAACCTTACCTCGCAAATAAGGAATTAGTCCATTATCCATAGGGTAATTATACAAAGTTTCTATAAAGAGTAATTCAAGAAAACTTGATTGTGCTTAAGATTGTAGACGTTGGAGTTAAATAAATAAGCACTCAGCATTCACAATTAAAAAAGTTTAATCTGGTCTATGGAAGAAGGTTAAATTTGTATAAGAAGTAGACGAGGACGTCATATTCCGTAAAGTGACAATGATCTCTGAACCAATTATTTTTGAAAAGAGCAACTGCTAATTTCTCATAAATGAAACTATGGATAACCAATTTTGGAAGAACTATAGCTTATAATGCAGAAAGCTTTAACGTAAAACATAGGGAAATAGAGATGTCCATATTAGGATGTAAAATCATATCTTAACACCAATAATTGTACTAAAATTTTATCTTCAAGGTAATGATTAATAGGAACAGATAGGGTAGTCGTATTGCGACGTTAGAAGTGAAATTTTTGGATCGTCGCAAGATGAACGGAAGCGAAAGCATTTGCCAAAAACGCTTTCATTAATTACAGGTGTCACACAAGTGATATTTATTAAAGCTTAGGTAAATTATACTAAATAAACATATATCATACGCTAAATAAATGCCAACATCTTCCATATATAAATAATTGAGTTAATTTAAAATTAATCCATTTGATTTCAAGTGTATACTTGAATTAGCAATTAGGATAACAAACTAAATCATGGTAAATAATTCAGTTAACTTTTACGAAAGACTGGCGAAAAGATCGTTACACATTTAATGAAAATTGAGACTTTTTATTTACATTTATGTTCAACCTTTTAGTACTATATGTAAGTGGAAATCTCTTTAAGTAGATTTATTTCGTTTCCAGTTAATAAAAGTCCCTATAAAGCCTCAATAATTATTAATAAAGCTTACCTTCTTTATAATTACATGATTACATATTCGTATTCATCAATAATGAATAAAAACGTGATAACTTCAGCAACTGTTTCCACGATTGTGACATCTTACAATGTATAGTCTAAAGTATAATGAGTCTTGGTAAATTTGAGTAGATACGAAATTAGTTAATACTAGCACTAATAGGCTCCTTAATTTTTTATAAGCAGAAAAGCTTTGACGGCTAGATGCAATGGAAAAAGCGAATTATGGGCACGAATCATGTCGAATTTTGGCAAAATATTAATGTGTAACCAAATTTCTTAAGGGACTTTAGAACAATATGACATCACTAAAAACACAGTAATTCCACCTGCAAAGCAAGTCTGAGTTAAAACTTTTCGTAAAATGCTCGACGTTTTACCTTTGGCGTGGTTGACATTACTGTGCTCTAGCAATACCAAATTGTCCTGATAGTACCTTTCGAAAGTGGGCGTACGTTGATAATTTATCAAAATTTGACAAAGCCCGTTCCTGGAAGTCGTTTTGCCTCTATTTTTGTTTAATATACGAAATAATAAAAATCCAACATCTGCCTAAAATAAAATTTGTAATATTGTCTTCTTACATTTTGCTTTGGTTTAATTAGAATATTTAATATTTAAACTAATCTAGACTTTAGAACCTACTACAAACAATGCACAAATGTAAAGTAAAAAGAAAATTAAAAGAAATCTAATGTTATTCTATAGTGCCAACTGTAAAATCAGATGGAAATATTTTATCATTCTACATTGTAAAATTGTAACTGATTATAATTTATAATGTGCATATAATGTGAATGCCTTATTAAAATAAGAGGATCACAAATAAAGCATCTGTCAAAGCTATGTTTTTCTTAAATACACGTCATTTAAATGTTTAAATATAGACAAAATTGTTAATTTCAAATTTAATAATTCTTTGTGCTGTTTTGCTTTTTAAAAATTTATATTTTAAATCGTTTCTGATGAAATTAAAAGTAACAACTTACTTGATATTGTTCAAAAGTGTGTTTTAAGGGAAATATTTAATTTGGAGTAATGAAGACATTTTAAACTAAGAATAAGGGCGAATGTTAATATTTGATAATCTTCCGGATTAAACAAAAATAAGACTCTGTTAACAA
Organism: Phrixothrix hirtus; assembly: GCA_024586415.1. Taxonomy (NCBI): domain Eukaryota; kingdom Metazoa; phylum Arthropoda; class Insecta; order Coleoptera; family Phengodidae; genus Phrixothrix; species Phrixothrix hirtus. Next base: position 3,545 of record JAHWXV010089720.1, read on the forward strand.
AATTAATTAAAACTGATGGCTTGTTTTAACGAGAAACATGGATGATGAAAATATTTAATAAATAAAAATTGTTGCTTTTAAATGCTTATCTTAATTAGTCAGCATAAAATTTTGTACAATTACATTTTAGGTCAGATCGCTTAATTTGTTATTGCTATCAAAATTTCTTCTAAAAGGCAGTATTACTTCTAATTGCTTATAAAGTATTCCGGGTGTTTAATCTTCTACATTTTCTTTTAAGAATGATAAAGTCCTAAACACAAGTTTATATAGGTAAAATGCACGTACGATTTTAAAGAAAATACGTTAACTATTGTAACGTGACAATGCACTTAAAATTCACTTCTCTTATGTTCTCTTCTAGATAAACTACGCCAGAGTTTTTGTAAAATTTTTATTCAAATAACTCCTAAAAAAGTTATTAAGGTTAAATGTCTTTAATACGGACAAGTTTATTGGTAAGTACACTTTACAGTTCCTAGAAAACTAATATCAAAATTTCTTTGTTGTATTTTGACGGCATATTATAAAGAAAACAAAAAAACTCAATTTTTGAAACAACAACTGAAATATCAAAACTTGCATATCAAATATTATGACCGTACACATTATAAGAGTCGCTGCTTCATTTGACGATAAGCTTTAAAATTAACTTCTCCAAATGTAAAGGAATTGTATATGCTTCTATGAATTTCGGATTTATTTGGTGTTAATGAACACGAATGAACACAAATCTAAAAGTAATTGTCTTGCGTGTAACCAAACAGTTAAAATAAATATCTAGTAACATAGAATTTCGGCGTTTGGTAGGTATTGACCAGCATAGTTTCTATGGAGGTTGGAGTTCGTTCATTTGAAAGTGTCCGTCCGTTACTAAACCTCCAGTACTTACAGAATTGCTAATAAATCGCTTAGGGTGAAATTTTGTTTATGTGATTAAAAAGAAATAAATTTCTAATAACTCCTGCTTTATAAAAGGCAGTTCTTGAAAACTACATAAAATGCTTAACTTTTTAAAAAGTCAACTTGCTGTATCAAATAGAAGTAGGTCAATCGAATTAAATTGATAAGATGAACCCAGCTAAGCATAATTTATGAATTTATGACTATATTATAATTCAGTACAGATTGATTACGATATTATGTATAAAAGTTTGTAAATTAAGTTGAACAATAAACATGATTAGTTACTACGAGGGCCGCTGATTTAATTTCGTGAAAGGAGAAGACGAACTTGCATAGAATTAAAAAAATTGCTCTATTTCTTCTCAAAATATTCCCTTTACACTCTATACACTTTTTCATGCGACTAAATCAATTGTCATAACATTCTTGCATTTGAAAGCTTAATAGCTCTAGTTCTTAGAGAGTTGCGTTTACAATAAAAATACAATGCTAACAGGTCATAACTTCAAAAAATACCTAACCTCAATTGCAGTCCAGCAGGATCCTCTCTGTAGAAAGTGTATAAAGACGATGAAACATCATTTCACCTATTATACGATTGCTCGACACTGTATTTATGGGTCTCAGTTCCCTGAACCCAACGAAATCCTAAATGCTCCCATCCAAGATACCGAGGTTTCTAAAAATTCAGGACCTCACGTATAATTCGACGGGTAATTGATACAATGGGTTTAATAGGGCTGAGTGTCGGTTCGTTAAATAAAATTGCCTACAACAGCAACAACAATAGGATAATTAATATAATACTTATAATAGAGAATATACTTAAATGATTATGATTCGAAAAGGGGTACATAGATTTTAGTTTATTTATTTGTTCGTTAAGTTTAAATTGATTATTATTTAGTTGATTGGGTATTTAGAGGGGTTATGTCTGTCTTCGGTATCGTGGTTTTATTACATTATTCATTTAATTTGCCAATGTTGAAGATATTCAGATCAATGATTTTGGTAGATATGCTTGTGGACGTGGTCTATAAGGACGGTACAGTCTGAGGTTAAATGTAGAACATTTGAACCGTAAAATTCTGTCCTATAAATTCTAGAAGAATATTTAATATCGAGTATTGATTTTAAATGTGATGTTAGCAACCATGGCGGGTGGTGTATTTTGGAAATTTTTGTATTAATTTTATTAAATATGCACGGGGTACATGTTTTATTGCTATTGAAAGTAGTTGTGTTTCTCTTAACTTGCTGTTAGGAATTGTAAAGTGGTTATTTTGTTTACAGAGGTACGGGTCTATGGTGTAATCTATAATGATCTGACTCTATAGGGATAACGTTTTCAGTATTAAATAATAAGGAATTATAAGTAGGTATAATTATAGGTTATGTTTAACAAATATTGAAAAATGTGTTCAATATATAAACTAGAACTGCTCATTTGTAGAAATTAGTGATATTTCGAAGATGAAGGTAACTTATTGTCAATTTGGCATACTTTTGTTACAATTATTGATTCGTACAAATGTTGATATTTGGTCGAGATAGTTAGATATTCTATTTAGATTTTTAATTGTTTTTGGTTTCAATCAGTGAGATATGTGTTGTTGATGTTGAAAGAAAGTTAATGCGTTCTCTAATTCTTTGCTTATAGTTATAAATAGATGTAAAGTGTGGACGATTTTGGTAAAGAAGAATTTTATGGAATGTTTTCCAATTGTAAATTTAATAGTGTCGTTTTCTAATATGACTTCGTCAAGATGTTGTTATGGTAGTTTTTGATTTTCTGTTAGATGATTTACTACCGAAATGGTATATTTAGAATTTGAGCATATTCTATAAGTTTGGTCTTATATGTTTCGCTGTCTATCTAAAGTTTAATTATTATTTCTTCATATTTTTGTCCGTCGTGATCATCTAGATTTGCGGTCAAAAATTTATAAATTTAACCTAAACCGTCGACGAGTGCTCGTTTCTTAATTACATGGCCTAATTGAGGGAATAATAGTTTATCTATAAGTGTATCCGCTTTTTTCATATTTTGATTTAATATCGATAGTAAGTTAATATAATCAGTAGCGATTTCTTCGTCATTTTGGTATTTCTTGAGAAACTTACTTTTGCGGTAACTTTTAAAATTTATTCGTTTGGAACTTTATAATTATTTATAATTTTTATTAGTGTCCATTCTCTTCCTTTTAAGAGTGCGTTTCCTAATACTAATGGATATTATATTCTAGGATATTCATTTAGATTTTCGATTTTTACATCTCCTGCAACGAATGTGCACGTAATGACATAGAAGATTGTGATCATGATTTGTCTGTAAAGGGTAAAGATTCGTTAGGATGTTTATTAAATTTATGACGTTCGTTTTCTGGTGTTAATTCGTAGATGTCTTTTCCTAAAAGTTTTGATATCGTAAAATCTCCAATGAATTTTGGGTCTTCCTTATTTCTAAAATTGGCTTCTATAATATTTTGCTTCCTGTTTTGAAGGTTATATTGATTTTTTCGTTCCGGGTTGCCTTAGTTTCGTTTTGTTTTAATTGCAAGGATTTATAGAGGTTTTTCATTTTTGTTTTGAGTGCTATCAGATAATCATGATAGTAACATTTTTCATAGTCAACATCGAAAGAGTTTCTGCTATCTGTGTGTCCAAAGACTATTTCGAAGGGTGTTAAATTAAAATTGGAATGAATGGTATAGTTATAATCTAAGAAGAATGTTTTATTTTCTTATCTTCGGGTATATTAGTTAATAATCTGTAGTGTACTACAATCGTATAGTGTAATCGTGTGGGGTTGTACTACGCAGTTTAACTTTATGTGTCGTTATAAAGTCTTTAAATATTTTTTATTGAATCTTCCGCCGGCAACTATTATAGACGTGGTAGTAAGGTACATATGTAATTAAATAATTGTTCAACAGCATTTGTTATATTGTGAGAGTTAGTGGCATAAGCTTGTGCAAGTTTGGAAAACGTGCCTATTATCGATAAATAGCTTTTCTGCCCGTTTCTAAATATATCTAAGTAAATAATGTGAAATGATTTATTATAAGAGGATGTAAGTTGTAGGAGCTGTTTAATTAGATTTATATTATATTTTTGCATCCTGCAGGTTTGGCATTCATTCATATAGTCTGACATATCTTTATTTATGGATTTCCAATATTATTTTCTTTTGTTGTGTTCGATTGTCTCTGTAATTTTCCGGTGATTGGTTTTTCCTAAATGATTAATTTAATTTGAACCTGTGTCATCCTAAAAATAGTACTTATTCAGTTGGTAATGTTCAATTAATAGTTCTTCAAGTTTCTCTGATTTATTCATGTCATTTAGATATACAATACAATGGGTAATTGCATCCCATTTTTTTATACAAATTTTCCATGGTAAATTAGTACATAAGAATTCAATTTGGCGCACAACCTTAACCTGAATCCTTGACATAAATAAGGGCTCATGACTCGGATGTGAATATGCATGAGTTATGACCCAAAATTAAAAATCCCTTGACCTATGACCCAGATTTTAAAAAAGTCTTTGAACTATGACCCAGATTTTGAACAGTCCTTAACCTATGACATTAAAATTCATCTTTAACCAAGATACTGTTCCAGAAGCACCCTTTTCCCTACTGTGGTCGAAGGTAAAGCCCCTTCCAAAAAAATCTGTAACGACAGAGTTTCCAATTCAGACGATGCTTGTTTTTGGAACTGCCACTGAGATTTATTTTGGATGTTGATATTGAATTTAGATACATGGTGTAGTATTGAGATACAAGAAATTTGCGTACTTGATTTTTTCTCCTCGTATTCTATCGACTGCGCCAATCTTGTTGGGAGAAGGACTACTCTCCTTTTTTAAAAACCCTATTTTATTTTACAATGAAAATATATAATAACATTGGAGACATAAATTCAAAGGTAAAGTACAATTATTAGTTCTATAATTCTTTACTTGTTGAATTCTGACCGAATTTATGTCTCTACTCATCGAAAACTAAACTAAATCTATTGTATGAGCAGGATAATGTTAACCAAGTGAACTATTCATGGGACTACTCATTATGCATGAACATACTTACATGTCATTTACAATATAAATGTAATGAATCAATATTCATGGGGGTGTTTAGTCAATACATTTATACAGATGTAATTCATATACCTTTCGTGTACGAATTTCACAGTATGAAACTTGAGAACGATGACTTAATTGTTTACTAGCTAAAATTTCATTCAGATGAAACACGCAGTTCCTATTTACGCTAGGTTTAATATATTAGAACACACTTTCAATTTAGGCGTTTTTCTTTATTAGCTACAGTTATTTAAAGTGTTCAACATTGTATTTTTTGTATGAATAAATTATCAAACATTTATTTAACAGAAACATGGCGCTTTCAACATCTGCTAAAAATGTAAGTTGTTTAAATTTTTAGGTTATTTTATCCACTTTACAATTGTCTGAGGTAATTTCATTTACAACTTGGAAGGAAAAAAACGTGGTTATCACGTCTTAAAATTTCTTAGGCGAAATTCGGTTTCCATAAGAAGTTGCCAAGACTCCTGTTCAGTACAAGCTAACTTGCTACGTTTATCATACAAGTTGGATTGTATTATTTCTGAGGCCTTAACAATATCTTAAGTGAAAGGTGGTCTAGAGTAATTATAAATAAGAATTATATATTCCAACGTAAATCTTTTATTGTAATAGCAATTCTATAAATAAAGGCGCTGAAAGAGACCGGCACGGCGCGGTGCTTATAAGGGGCATCGCAAAGAAGGTACATTTTAGGCGAAGAATGTTGTTTCAGAAATTACAAGTAAGGCATCTTGATTAATTAGAGATTAAATGTTACTGTTCAAATAAACCAGTTACAAGTAGTCTACAGAAAACATAATACAATTAGAAGTTCGCGACTACACATTTGATATCTGTTGGATAAATATGTCTGGGAGTATGCCGTTAGAAACTTAGAAAGTGTTTATGAATATTTAATTCTAGATAGCTTTGATATATTGTTACTAAATTTAAAAGTTTCCTTTAGATATCTCCAAAGGAATATGTACAATAAGTCAAACAAGGACAACATAATAAGTTTGATTACCCAATCTTAAAATGAATAATGTTTAATTAAAAGACGCAGTGCCCGAATGTGTCAGTGCATTACGTATACTTCCTAGTAGTTGTGTCACGGGTAACTACGTGATGGCTTGCAGAGTAACCCGTTCAAGATAGGGAGCTTAGTATGTATAGAATAGCGTTAGGCATGCCTGAGATAATGCTGGGACTGTGGTTCCGCTTGTAGTACGTAGGCTAAATACGTCAACACTGACCAGTATGGAGTCTATTCTGTAAGTACGGAATGCTACATATCGACATAGCGTACGATCTAGGCTAGAAAACAGATCTACCTTTAATAATACTGTTAAAAGGAACACTAGAAAAGCCTCGGACAACCAAAGCCATGCTGGGCGGCTGAGATTGAACAAGATTGGCCCACCTTGGAATAAACGCAAGAAAATGGAATGGAAAGTGGGAACGTGGAACGTAAGAGGGATGTATGGAAAG
>JAHWXV010089772.1:0-13115 GCA_024586415.1 Phrixothrix hirtus
AAACAATTGTCAATTTAAATAAAAAATATAAATTTGGGCGAAGACCTTTTAAATTATTAGATTAATTATGAATACGCCCAATTTCTCATTATATTATTGTTAATAAATTTATATTATTCAACTGGTCTTTACGAATCTCTCTTTTTAAAAATTTTAATTGAAATTATTAATAACTAATAATTTATTATAGCAGTTTGGGTTGCCTAATACCTATTCCTATCCTCAATGAGTTCTAATAATGTTAGAACGTCTCAAATAGTTCATTTCTAAATTCAATATGTAATTATGATAGCACAAGGGAAATTTCCAATTAATACAATGTACCTATTTATGTTTTAAAATCCATTAAGGAATTAGTTTTTAGTTAGGTAACCAATATATTTCAAGGATATTTTACTAATTTTACCCAAGAATGAAAAACCGTTCTTTCAGTACAATATATTTACTGTATCGCTATATCTTTACTTGAAGGCAAATTTATAGGTTTCCACCAAATCGACATTGACCTTCAATAAATAAGAAATCACAGTTTGTAAATTTATTTTTTTAAAACATGAAAATTAAGTTAGATGCATACAATGATCTTTCTATAATAGCTCCCTCAGATTTCAGCCTGGAAAAGTGTAAACAACGAAGTAATATGATTTTACTTTCTAAGGAAGGTATTCTGTCGTAAATTTAATCTTACTTTAAAATAAATACTTTTACGTTGAATGTATGTATATGTTTTACTGCTATGATGACGCCATAAAATGGAAATTTAAAACTGCACTTACTTTAAAACGCTTTAGTATTATCTCTGCTGTTGATAATATGATTTTTGCGGTTTTATTGCTTTTTATAGTTTAGATTTTTAGAATGGTTCCAGGCCTCGAGTATTCGATATACCAATATACCAGGGCTTTTATTATAACTACTATAATTCCTAAACTTGTCCATAACCTTTTAGCATTTCCCTGCCTTAGGACCTGTCTAGTTCTGCTTTCGACAAACTGGGTTAAAAATTTTAATTGAATTTTATATTTTACGTTGGTGTTTGTAATTATTTAAGATTTATGATGTAGATGACAACGCTTCAGATTCTTTATGTTTATATTCTCGGCGCGAACTTAATCTATTCACTCTGCGTCTGAACTACAATTTAATGGAACTTAATATTTTCACTAGCAGTAACTAGCGTTTCAAGAATAAAGATGACAATTTTCACGTGTTAGTGCTTTTTATTAACTCGATTGCAATTCCCTTGCCCGGCCTCTTTTTCCAATCATAGATCTGCTTTCAAACTTTTACTATTGGTGTTTTTTATTTATGACTGTTAGAAACCGTTGAGGATGATGCTGTCTGGAAAGCCTGCTGGATTTTCATTGCTTTGCTTTATTGCTATTTCTTCCTTATCTTACGGTGGCGATTTTTTGAGTTTTTTATTTTTACATCATTCGAAGAACCCTTCTTGTGTATTTTTTATTTAGTACAATTCGTTTCGGAACTTCAATGTTTAGTGTATTTGTACTTGCTGTGGATTTTGAGTTCAACTCGCAGTTATAACTATTGACTTTTGGTCAAGGATTTATTTGTTCCCAACTGTGCATTTATTTATTATCTGAGAACTACTTGATTTAAGTTTAGCAATACAATTGTGCTATTTCCTTTACAGTAATTTTAGAAATTTGAATTTATTTCATTTTTCTAATATTGGAACTGAGTTAACTTTACATGGTTGGCGAGTTGAGGTTCTGCCAATACCTTTTCCGGGAAACATCGTCGTTCAGGCTTACGTAAAAGTCAAAGCAACTTTAAGTAATTAAATAAAGTATGAGTTAACTTTAATTACAAATTACGGGATCCAATATCTCCTCGTTTTTAAAACTGTACTACAGATAACTAACCTATTTTGATCTACTTAACTGTTAATTTTAGATTTCAATAAAAAATTTTTCAACAACCTCTACCTATTTTCTATAAAAAATTCATTCCTGCAAAAACTATACTATTCTATTTGAAAAAATGCAACTTTAATCCATTGCGACTGTATGAATGTATGTTGAAAAATATTTTTACCATGTAGCTTTAGTAGTCCTGTATATAAGCATTTAGATTTAATAATTAATTGTTTTGTATAAGATTGACAAATTAAAATGAAAATATAATCATTCGTTAACGTTTCACTCCGCTTCATTTAATTTTATAGATACTAATCGTTTGAATTATTGTAGTGATATTTAGAAGACATCAATCTATGTGGTATATTGATTAAATGTTTTACACATCCTACTTATTGGTGAATTCATGAAATAATTAGTCTTAGCCGTTAAAATTCTGGAATGATAATTGGGTACCTCAAATACTAAATATGTTAGGATTAGGGGGCTATCAACGAGATCACGAATGAATTTATATATAAACATAACCTCAAACAAATTCTGTTTAAATTGTAAAGATAAAACACTAAACGCTTTTCTCAAGTCATAAGAGGGAATGTTAGAAATGTACATATATACCGTGTTTGTTGTAATACAAAAACCTTAAAAATCGTTTCTGTACCACTTCAATTTCTTTAATAAATTTTAAATAGAATGGTGACCATAGTATTAACGAATACTCGAAATGACAACGTACTAACATACTAAAAAGTAATATAAAGGTGCCGATTCTTTTAAATCCTTTTGAATTTCGTTTAATATACCATAACTTTTTATTACCTGCGTCTGCACAATATTGAATATGTAGAGAAAATGTTAGTTTTGGATCAAATATTACTTCTAAATAAGTTTTTAATTAATGTTTTGCGTTGTAATATTTCGCCACCTAAGATATAATGGTAGGTAATTAATGACATTACAGAGCATTTTTGTGTATGGAATAAATATTTATTATCTCTAGACCAATTATTTGTTTCATTAAGATCTTATTGTAACAATAAACAGTCATATTGAGAAGTAATTGGTCTGTAGATTTTAAAGTCATCAGCAAATAGTTGGTAATATGAATTATTAATGATCCCTGTTAAATTATTTATCATAATTAAGAACAACAGAGGCACTAAATTTGACCCCTGAGACTCCCAGCTGCGCATTACTGAACACAACATACTGTCTTTTAAATTAAATAAATAATTCTAACAGATTAAACAAACATCCAAATTTATGCACATTATTTAGAAAAATATCATGATCAACACTATCAAAAGCCTTCAAGAAGTCAGTATAAACTACGTCGATTTGAAAATTTCTATTACACGTTGACAAAACTTCTTGAATAGAAAGAACTAGGTTAATAGACGATGATCTTTTTGGTACAAATCAATATTGATTTACCGAGATATATTGTTTGATATGATTGAAAATCATATATTGTTGATTCAAATATTTTAATAGGTGCTGACACATAGGTCTATAATTTTTGACATCATATTTGTTACACACTTTAAAAAAAAGGTACCGGAGACGCATTTATTGACGCCAAATTGGGTATGCCTTTGCAGAACATAATAATGCAGGATAATTATAGACAAAAGTAAATTTTTATAACTTATCCTGTACTACAAAATTTCAATCGCTCTGTTTCCAGATTGTCAATGGAAGCGTACTTGCAGCTGTCGGTGTTCCTGTCTGCAAGCACTCGGAACTGAATTCGTGACTAGTTTTCAGATGCTACCTCGGTTAATCCGATTTCCAAAAACATAAATTAAAGTTTTCTCTACATAACTAAGTATAACGTCTACCTCCACAAAAAGAATTCGATGGATATAACATAATAATCATTTAGTAACGTAAAAGTTAATTAAATAAATAGGGTTCGTAAATAATAAGATTCTGGTAAAATAATTAAAACAAATAAAATTCAATAACTAAATAAAAATGATTGAATGGTGGTTCTTGTTTTAGATTACACGATTTCAACTGCTGTTGGTGTACTAACTGGGCACGAAGTCACATCTCGTCACATCCCGCCACCTCTTATCACTGCTACTCATCCCCCTACCGAAGGAAAGGCCCCAACAAGGTGATGTCAAAATCCAGAAACTCCAATACGGCCGGTAGTTGCCCGCAAGATTGGACTACCGCGGCACGCGCACCTCTGTAGGTGGGACATTGAAGTAGGCGGTGCTCTGGGTCATCGATTTGTTGCGGACAGTGCACGCAGTTTTCGTGAGGGCCCACCCAACCCGGAACATATTCACCTGGAATGCACCATACCCCGTCACCAGCTGCATTCTCACAAATCCAGGTTGGTACTGCAGGCTTTCAGTGACCCTTGGAAACAGCATGTAGGTGTATCTGCTTTTTTCTGAAGTCTCCCACCATCCTCGGTGGGGATTTGCAGGTAATCCATTATATGCCTTTTTGACGAAAAATCTTCAATTCTAAAGCTTTTGTCTGCAAAACAGGCGTCCGCCCCCTCCTTATTTGCTTCAGGCAGATCTTGTACTCAATGACTAAGTCTACCGGTGGGAATCCCGCTAAGAAAGTGTCGCATCCGCCGAGACAGAACACTAAGCCCGGGTTGCGAACCTGGCAGCCATGGCCTGCATCGACCTTAAATGCTTGTTAATATGCTAGCTTCTCAACTTGCTGCCCCAAAATCTCGGAGCCACACATCACGAGAGGAAGGATCGCGGCCTTGTAGATGATGGAGGCCGATCTCGTCGCATCGACCCCCAGGAAACACTTGCCAGGTTAATGAGTCTGTAGAGGATCGTTCTAGCCCGGTCCGTTACCAGTCTGATGTGTTGCTCAAAATTTAATTTTCTATCGACAAGCAAACCAAAGTATTTATAGCTGTTCACAATTTTAATTTTATTACCATTTATACGGAAGTTTAGGATCCGCTGATGCGTTCTTCGTCTTTACCTATTTACCAAGACTTTGGTTTTGGTGGCAGAGATCGTTAACTTGAATTTTTTTGCCCACCCCAGGACGACGTCTAGCGGCGGCTGCGTCTAGTTCAAGAGGTCACGCCTTGGGTCAGCAGCCACCACTAAAGCAAGGTCACCAGCGAATGCCTGTATGGACGCAACTTCAGGAAGTCCCTCTTAAGTAGATCGTCCAAAAGCAGGTTCCACAGGGCGGGACCTAAAATTGAACCCTGAAAGCAGCCTTTGGCCAGGGTCTTCCTTAGAGGGTCAAAGCACATCTGGTATGTAACAATTCTGCCCGCAAGGTAACTTTTAATTAGTGTTTGAATTTTATTAGTTAAGGCCCGTCCCTTCATCACCTGAAGCAGTCCCGGGCCCCACTGGGAGTCAAAAGTGCCTTGTATGTCGATGAATACGGAGATAACGTTGCGCTTTCTCACCGTTATGACCTGCAAATATCGCAGAAGCGCTTAAGTGGTGTTTTACCGCGCACAAAGTCGAACTGCCTAGGAGAGTGTATGTAGGTGAGTTCTTTATGTATTTTGCCTTTGATTAATCTCTAAAACACCCTACCGAATTCATCAAGTAAAGTAATTGGACGGTAACTCTTAGGATTACCTCAAGGGGCATTCAAGTCTTTAAGAACTAACACACGTTTTCCACATTTCCAGTAGTGTGGAAAGTACGAAACACGAACACCAGAACAGAGTTATTTATGTTCAAAGTTTTTAATGTTTTCACATTTCACATTTCCGCGAATTCAATCAGGGCCCGGAGATTTGCCGCTCAGTATCCCAGCAAAGGAGGCCTTCAGTTCGTCCACCGCCGGCAGGTCTACTTCCCCCAAGATCGGTATGAGTGTTGAAATCCTGCTACCACGAGCGTTGCACGTTGTAGTTCCCATTCCGGTCATCGCCCGAGAGCAGAACTTCAAGGAGGTTGCTTCCAGCGTCTGTGACTCATTACCTCCACGGTCCGGAACCGATGCAAAAAGCCCTCCTGTATATGGCTCCCCAAGGATTGACCGCCAGCTCCCTGGTACATAATTTTCCCATGATTATTTTCTACATTTTTCTAATGCATGAAAACAATTTTGTTTGTAGTTGTGCATGACATCAAAGAGTTGTTTTACGTTTGCATGCATATTTTTATATAGGTTACTCTTATGTTTTAAATACTCCCTCCTGGCGGTCTCCACTTCCCCTGTCCACCACTATGGCCTGGTTGGGTAACGTGTCCGACGGGTTGCCACGGAGCTCATAATTTCTTGAATACCGCTGGTTAGGTTGCGCACGGCACAATCTATAACACTAGGCTGTTCAAGCACGTGCTATTTCGAATTTAGGTCACTGTTTAGTTTAACAAGTTCATGAATAACGTTCGACGATTTCAGTTTACCAATAGGGCAGCGTTTCACAGTTTCTGGCGGGTGTCTTTATATATGGGCGCCACTAACTATCGTAGAAATTGTCATGTGGTCCGAACTGTGCACATCGGTTAGAACATCCCAGTCAAACACGAGATCTGGTGGAGCTCACGCAATCATAGTAAGGTCTATACTGCTGCGTCCCTGTTCCGATTCGAATGTATAAGGTTTGCCATATACGTTTAAAATTTCAAGATCCGCGTCGACCATGAACTCTTCCAGTATTTTACCGCGTCGGTTCGTCGTAACATCATGCCACAGCTCGGAACGCGCATTAAAGTCCCCACAAATCAGCACAAATTTATTATCTAAATTATCAATTATTTAGCTTAAAAAATTTATTTCGCCAAGAAGATTACTAGATGGAGGTAGATAGACGTTAATACAGTAAATTTTTATTTTATTTATAGCCAAGCATACGGTGGAAAAGTTTTCGTTACAAAAAATCGGAAGTACCACACAGTTACAAAAATGGTCTTTAATTAAAACTACATTATTGAGCTTTTGATCGTAATATTTCAGGTACCTGTATCTACGCAATGCCAGTAGCTTATACTTATTACTAAATTTAACTATGTAGGGTTCTTGCATTAAGATTATGTCGGTGCCATGCTCCAGGACATATCGATAAAGTTCTAAAGTAAATGTCCGAGAATTTTTAAGATTTTCCGATAGAACAATCATTCTATCGAATAAATTGTGTTGTTTACCTCGTCCTGGAGACGGCGATGGTACACTAAACAGTTAGAATCGGAGATATCGTGATTAGAAAGCTCAGCCTTAGCTCCCACACGGAGGTAGTTCGCGCACCTGTACAAATTTTTATTTCCTCGCGTCGGGCAGTCGTTACTCTTACGCTCGGTTCGCGCACAGTAGCCGCATTGTTTCGCCGACTTGGAGAACTTTGAGACGTGTCCGAAGCGCTGGCAATTAAAGCACCGCGACACTCTCATAAAGTCCCGTATCCTGCATGAAGTCCAACCCAGATACAGCCTTTCAGCGAAAAGCACCGCCTGCCGCACTCCCAGATGCACCTCCAGTACCCAGTTTGCTGTTTGTCCTTCTGCCTTCCCAACAAGAAAGGCAGTCGTCACTACGCTACTCCCCGCACTACAGGTGCTGATGTTTACTTATATTTACAGGCACATCATAAATGATAATTTTGTGCCTGCACGTCGCAGCGACATGCACCCTGGCGAGAGCAGGATGCCACACAAGACCTCCCAAACAATCCTCCTCCGTTTCCACTAGGACCGATTTGTTAGTGAGTTTAATCAGTCGCGTCGGTTTAATGCTAAGTTCCGCCGGCGTCAGCTGGGAAGTAAATCACTTATAAGCATCCTCCGAAGAAGACACTTTTGATTCATCTATTGGTTTAATAATGGCCTTAAATCTTCTCTGAGGGGCAGGGGATGCAGCCGGCGCATAAGAACCGTCCACGCGCGTCAGAGCCGCCGCCACCTTGTTGTAAGTTACGGCTGCTGCTGTTTAACAATTTATCGCTACCAGCTCCGTCAGTGCCGCCTGGATGTCCGCCTTGCAGATATTAACAAATTTCAGTAATCCAGGAAATGCGATATTAACCCTAGTAGTTATGACGTTTTGCAGGGCTTTACTACAAGGTTCAGGCGTCTCGACGCTTACGTTCATAACAGAGCCCGGATCAGAAGATGATCGCTGCCTTTTTGATCTAGAGGCACAGGTGGTTTCAAGCCCGGACGTCGAGCCCGCGTCGGAGGTCAAACTATCTACGCTGCACGAGTGCAGGCGCAGATAAGCCCCCGCTATCACACCTAACACTCGACCTTGTATTTATTGCTACAATTTGTTTAAATAAACGACTAAAACTTTACGTTGAATTATTTAAATAAAGCACTAATTACCAGTCTTATTGATTATTATTAATTATACCAAGAACTAACCACAATCATACAATGAAGAGATACTTTACAATTTTTAAAACAAATGAATTTATTTTACTTGCAATGCAACAATAACTTTCACTAAGTGAATACACGTCATTTCACGACGCTTTCCACTACGAAAGTCGACCCGTTTTAAAGATAGGACATTCTTTAGTTAGTTTCCATTGTCGTGGAAACGTTTTACTAGGTTTATAAATTATTATATATATTAAGTAAAGGTTGGAATGGAAAATATCGTGTTGTTTCTTGACGATAATTTATGTTAGTTGCCCTATCTAAAACTACATACTGTCCCATCTCGAAGTATTCCTACTTGTTTTTTCTGGATGGTCTCAGCACTAACACTTTCTGACCTATCTTTAATTCCTGCGGTCAAGCGTTTTTACCGTAATACTCCTTGTACTGATTGCATTGTGCGGTTTTTTTTTCATGTTTTTTGCCGTTTCTAGCGCTGCATGTGCCATTTTCACGTACTTAGTCAATAGCAACACTACATTCTCGTCGTCGCTTCCTGGTTCCAGCCAGAGTTCATAGATTAGAGCCGCGAGCCCTCGCAAATTACGCGTGAACAACAATTCGCTAGGTTTAAAACCTAAGATAACGTTTATGCTGTTCGGTATCCCGAATATAACATAACCCAGCCCCTGGCCCCGCTCTAAACTAGGTTCTTCGTGAAATATGGCATTCATTGAGTCCATAATTATACGGTGTAGTACTTTGACGGCGCTTTTCCACTATGAGTGGTGTACAGAACAGAAAATATGCCGAACGCCGATGATTCTCCATAGGTTCCTGCATCAAATCGGATTTAAAATTAGTTCCTAAGTCGCTGTGTATTTCTTTCACCTAACCAAACTTGGGAAATATGTCTATCAAGTGTGAGCGGACAATTTCCGCGCGCTGGTCACACGTACGTGTATCTAAAGAGGATCGCGTATACACATCAACCGCGGTTAAAATGTAGTTATTCCCGTGTTTAGTTAACGGCAATGGTTACGCAATTTCTATCATCACTCTAGTCCACGGTTCTGGCAAAGAGGTACACGTGCCGTTTTTTCGTTGCGCCTTCTTATCCCCCAGTTATTGACATGCAGTACATGATTCGTAATATTCCTTGATTTTCTTTATAATATTAGGCCACCAATAATGCCTTAATAGGTTTTGTTTACACCGATTCGTTTTGCCGTGTACAAATACGTGAAATTCCTTAAGAAGCTCAGCTCAAAGTGTCTTAGGGACTATTATCTGCGCTATTTCCACTTCTGTTTGGTCTGATGCGTCTTTATCCTTAAATTCTAATTGCCCTGTTACTTTCGCTGCCGACTTGAGCATACTGCGGTTTTAATTCCTTGTCCGCCTTTTGCTCCTTTATTAATCATTATTTATCAAGTATTAGTGGTTCTTGCGCTTCTTTGTTTTGTGCGAGTTTTAGTGTGTTCCAGTGTCGTACAATGTTACGGGTTGCCCTTTCACATATCCGTCGAACTCAGCTCTTAAGCATCCTTCCGGTTTTCCTGGGAAGGTGCTTAAATCTAACGATCTCTTATGTGATATGCGTAACATTTACAGTCTGTAACTTTAAATACAAAGCAGTACTTGCACTTCTCCGTCTTATTACCCCTGGACCTGTCTTATTTAAGCTGCTAGCGGTTTCATTATTTTCGATTTTCTCGGTTTTATCGCTTGGAACAATTTGCTTATTTATCCCATCGTTCGTTTTACCTTTTCCGTTTTTATGGAATTTATTTTTGTGTTCAAATGTGTTTTCGGCTTGTCGTCCGTATAAACCATTTTTCTATTTTCAAATACTTATTCCCTGATTCGGTTGCTGTTTTTGATAGGCTCTTAATTCTTTCGGAAAACCTTTATAGAGTTTCTCCTATATCTAAATTAACGTTAACTTTATCTAGCCATTTTTCCAAATGTATACGTATCTAATTCCATATTTTTTGTACGTTTTATTATCGAGTTTACATGCGTCTCGAAAGCAGTTCTAATGTATAAACCTTAAGTACTGTTCTTTTAACAGCCGCATAACCATTAAGTTGCTTATCTCTAAGATGAGCGTATGCTTTTAGTAATTTACGTGACAAAATTCTAGCTAGAGTATACCCGATTTAATACTATCAATTAAATTACTGCGAAGCGTTTTCTTAAATAGCCAAAGTACGTATCCACAAATTCTTCGCCTTGGACAATTTTGCTAAGGAGAGATACAACGCGAGATTCTGCCTCTGCTAGAATTCCTGTATGATTTTGCGCGTTATTATTAACTGTTTTATTTAAATTTAGTTCAAGCATGCGAAACTCATGGTTCAATTCAACACGTCTTTGTTCAGAAACAATCACGATTGGTTTTGTTTCGCGTTAATACGTTTTTGTTTTGATTCACTGGTTAAATGGTTTTGTTTAGATGCGATCGTAATACGTTTTTGATTTTCCTCTTGATCGTATTCCACTAATAAGGTTCTTAATATTTAAGAATAATCGTCTGTTTCAAATTCCATACCCCGAGTTTAGGCATAAATGCTGCAGAATAACCAATCGTTTGCTTACATATTATTTATTGGTATGTCGTTTTTATCAAATAGTTGAGTTGAAAAATACATAGTTTAATTTTACAGAAATTTTTTAGACGGATCCCCACGCGAGGTTACCAGTTATTGGCTATATTTTGGCAGTTTTGAGAAATTTTCTATTAATTTTATTATGTTCTTTACTGTATGCGTCAACTAGCTTTTAGTGAGGTAACCAAGGTATTTTAAGGCGTTATTTTGGATTGTGACTGTGTTTTATTGTAGTAAGGACATATGCACACACAGATGTATATATAGATAATTTAAAACATTTTTTTATGTATATTCAATGTTTTATATTATTTATTTATACAGTGAGTTTTTTAATGATGCTTCGAGATCATTAGAATGACAAAGTTGCAGAATTTTCCACTCTCCATTTTAATAAACTGTAATTAGCAAGTAAAACTATCCAACACCGCGATCGTCCTGCAAAGTATAAATGCAGCAAAATCTGCGTTCAAGGTATGAACAGCCTTGCAACCCTTTGTAGAAACACAGCCATTTTGGTAACAGCAACAAAAATGTTGCAAGCTGTGCTCTACTTTTGGTTTGTGTGTGAACACCATCTGCAACCTTTGCAGCCGCAATGAAAAAATTGCGCGCACAGTGTGAACAGGTTTTCAATCATTCTTTAAAAACATGAGTTTTATAAGTAACTGCTGCGAAAAAGTTGTATGCTCCGCGCTACTTTTGATCTATCTGTGAACACGATCTGCAACTTTTGCAACCGCAATTAAAAAACTGTGCAGTAGAAGTAGCCGTGTGTGTTCAGCTTAAGTATGGAAATCATCTAGCACGTATTTTTAAGAAATAAGTGGAACACAATGAAGAGTATAATTCAGTTTTAATGAAAAGTGACTGGAATTTAATTTGAGTTGTTAAATTAAACCACATTATATATTTATTATGAAATCCAATGCTTACATTTATACCATACGATCTTAGTCTACATTTAGACAAATTGATATTTTCCAAAAATTAGCTACTAATAATAGAAGAACTCAGTGGCGGTACCTCAACAAGAGCTTCAAAGCTACACAGCTGCAGCTATGCTGTTAAACGTAGAAAATAATCCGTTTTATGTATTTTATACATATACATAGAGGGTTGTTTTGAAATGGTTGTTGAAATTAAAATGGCCAACTCTACGTATTAGCATAGACGTATTTTTCAGGTTATTAAATTACATTAAGCATTTTTGAAACATTTTGCACATCAAAACATTTTATGAACTGCTGACATTTATCGCAATTAATTCGTTACAAACAGTCAAGAAAAATACGAATCTAATTGCTGAAACAACAAATTAAAACCACAAATCGCCCTCTGTTTATTTACTAATAAATGGGCGCTTGACCTATACTGCCACAAATAAATAACCCAATTTTTATTTGCAAGCGGTCTTAAAAAATTACATTCGGGAGTTGTATTAAAATTATTAAATAAAGTTTAATTTACAAACAATTGATTACTAGTGATAACATTTAAATTTAATGTGGTTGTTTCAAGAAGATTTTCGCAAAAAAAATACGAATTGCGATTACCGTATAGCACTCAGAAAATCCTTTTTAAGTCTAAAGGGTTGTTTACCTGTTAAGAGAAAATTCCCCATTTTATTTTTCTGCTTAATATTTCTGAAATTGAGTAATAAGTAATTTTAAATTCTCTACGTAAAGTTGAACAGGAACAGCTTGTAATTGTTTTCAATTTTTTTGAACTTTAATAGAAAGCTTGTAGATTAAAAACAATGAAACGAAAAAACAAATTAATTGTATAAAATGAGTCGTGTTTTCTCTTAATAACTAAGTTTTTACCATTTTTTGATAATTTTTACTTACACAAAAAGCATTGCAAAAGTGGATAATAAACATGTTTTAAAACGTACACAAATAAATCTAAATTAATAAATCAGAACAGAGTTTTGTATCAATTTCAATTACGGTGAATGTTTATCAATACACGTTGCAATGACCTGTAATATGAGTAGAACTGGAATAAACGTACGTAATATCATCGCCAACTGGTACCAAACTTGTGGCCATACATATTGCAAATCAGAAGTTCTCAAAAAGTTTTCCAAGAATTTTCTAAATTCGATTGTGACCAAATTAAAGTTGTTTAAATTTTTTCATTACCTTTTTGTGAATGTATGAGGCATAAGGATTAACTAGTTAAAATATCTGAAAGTATTTCAAAGCAACCTTCTATAAATATATATATAATAAAGTAGTTAATTGCATTACTTGTCAATTTTTGACTTGTCAATTTTATTGAAAAAGAAGGCAAATAGCTTTCGAAACGTTTAATTTTTATTAAAGATACACAGTTTT
>JAHWXV010089792.1:0-12831 GCA_024586415.1 Phrixothrix hirtus
CCGATAAACCTATGGTAGAATGACGTTGTTGCATGCGAAATTAATCATTTTTTCGGGACCGAAGATTTTTCA
Organism: Phrixothrix hirtus; assembly: GCA_024586415.1. Taxonomy (NCBI): domain Eukaryota; kingdom Metazoa; phylum Arthropoda; class Insecta; order Coleoptera; family Phengodidae; genus Phrixothrix; species Phrixothrix hirtus. The sequence continues at coordinate 73 of JAHWXV010089792.1, forward strand.
ATTTTGCGAATGACACGTTAGTCACCGGTTTTATAGCACGTAACTTCATTTGGTGTGCCTTAGTACAGCATGCAACAAATTATAAAGGTGCGACATTCAAATTTTGAATCTATGAATTAAACTTTGTCATGAATTTACCACAGGTCTATTTTTGTAAAATTTCAGATACTGCGTTATTCGATAAATAGATGGTAACGTTGTACAGTAGCATGCGAAAATTGTCCCATTTACTTAATTGAGCATTTTTCAATAATGCAAATGACACATTAGGTACCCGCTATTAAATTACGTAACGTCATTTAGGGTCCCTTGGGTACAGTTTTTAGAAATTATAAAGGTGCAACATCCGTATTTTAAATCTATGGATAAATATATTGAAATAAATTTGTCCAAGAACTATTTTCGCCTACGACTTCAGATGCTATGTTATCTATGGTAGAATTGTATTGTTGCTTGCAAAATTTGCTATATTTGCTCGACGGAAAGGTTTTCAATAAAGCCCATGTCACGTTAATCTCCAGCCACTAAAGCACGTGTCGTCATTCTTTGCACCTTTGTACAGTTAGTAACAAGTTATAAAGGTGTGCCAATTGTAATTTAGATCTATGAATATAAATATTGACATAAACTTGCCTAAGGACTATTTTCGCTTATGGTTTCAGATGCTGTATTATCTGATTTCTTTATGATAGAATTCTATTGTTGCTAGCGAAATTAGTCATATTTAATCAACTGAAGATTATTCGATAATGCAAATGACACGTTAGTCACCGGCTACTGGTGCATGTATTTCAATTGTATTTTAAATCTATCGATAAGATCATTGACATGACTTTTCCAAAAGTTAATTTTTGCCTACGATTTCAGTTGCTGTGTTATGCGATAAACCTATGGTACCATTACCTTGTTGCATGCAAAATTATTCATGTTTGCTCGACCGATGGTTTTTCAGTTATACTAATGGCACGTTGGTCACGGGATATTACAGCACGTAACACCAATTAGTGTCCCTTGGCATATTTTGTATCAAATTATAAAGGTGCGCCATTCGTATTTTAAACCTATGAATAAAAACATTGACACAAATTTGCCTAAGGATTATTTTGACCTACAATTTCAGGTACTATGTTATCCGATAAACCTATGGTGTGTAGTACTGTTGCATGCGAAATTAGTCATATTTGCAAGACGGAAGTTTTCCCAATAATGCAAATAACACGTTAGTCACCGGTTATTATGGCATCTAACGTCATTTAGTGACCTAGGTACGGTTGATAACAAATTATAAGGGTGCGCCATTCGAATTTAAAATCTATTAATAGAAACATTGACATGAATTTGCCTGATTACTATTTTCAGCTAACATTTCAGTTGTTGTGTTGTGCGATACACCTATAGTGCCATTGTACCCTTACATGCGAAATTAGTCATATTTGCTAAGCGAAGGTTTTTCGGAATGCGAATGAAAAGTTAGTCACCGGCTACTAAAACACGTGTCGTCATACAGTGTCCCTTGGTGTAGTTTGTCACATGTTATAAAGGTGTGACAATGGTATTTTAAATCTATGGGTAAATATAATGAGATGAATTTGAGCAAGGACTGTTCTTGTTAGCGATTTCAAATGTTGTGTTATCCCATAAACCTATGATAGCATTGTCTTGTTGCACGCAAAATTTGACATATTTGCACAACCGAAAATTTGTCAATTACACTAATGAACCGTTAGCCATCGGCTATTAAAGCACGCAACGTTATCTAGTCCCTTGGTGCAGTTTGTAACAAATTATAAAGATGCGCCATTCGTATTTGATAAGTATGAATTGAAATATACACATGAATTTACCTAAGGAATACTTTCACCTACGATTTCAGATGCCGTGTTATCCGATAAACCTATGGGAGCGGAGTATTCCTGCATGCGAAGATAGTCATATTTGCTCGGCAGAAGAATTTTCAATAATACCAATGACACGTTAGGCTCCGGCTATTAAAGCACGTAACGCCATTTAGTATCACTTAGTACAGTTTGTAACAAACTATAAACATACCCCAAGAGCATTTTAAAACTACGAATAGAAATGTTGACACGCATTTGCCTACGGACTATCTTCGCCTACGATTTTAGGTGCTGTGTTACCGATAAATTTATGATAGTAGTGCCCGATTTCATGCGAAATTAGTCACATTTTCTCGTTGGAAGATGTTTCAATAATACGAATGGCACGTTAGACACAGACTAGTAAACCACGTAACATCAACTAGCGTCCCTTGGTATATTTTGTCACAAACTATAAAGGTGCGCCATTCGAATTTTAAATCTATGATTAAATATATTGACATGAATTTACCTACGGACTATTTTTGGCTAAAATTTTTGATGCTGTGTTCTGCCATACACCTATGATGCCATTGTATCGTTGCATGCGAAATTGGTCATTTTTGCTATACGAAAGTTCTTTCGCAATGCGAATTATACGTTAATCACCGGCTACCAAAGCAAGTGTCGTCATGCAGTGTCCGTTCGTGCAGTTTGTCACAAATTATAAAGGTGTGCCAGCTGTGGCTTAAATCTATGAATAAATATAGTAACATGAATTTGAGTAAGGCCTGTTTTTACCTGCGATTTCAGATACTGTGTTATCCGATAATCCTATGATATCATTGCCTTGTTTTTTGCAAAATTAGTCATATTAGCACGGCTGAAGGTTTTTCAGTTACATTAATGACACGTCAGCAATCGGCTATTAAAGCACGTAAGGTCATCTAGTGACCCGGGTACAGTTTATAACAAATTATAAATGCATGCCACCTATATTTTAAATCTATCAATAAAAATTTACATGAATTTGCCTAAGGACTATTTTCGCCTACGATTTCAGCTGCCGTGTTATCCGATAACCTATGGGAGCATGGTGTTGTTGCTTGCGCAATTAGTCATGTTTACTCTGCAGAGAATTATCAATAATTCTAATGACACGTTAGGCGCCGACTACAAAAGCAATTAACGACATTTAGTATCCCTTGTACATTTTATCACAAATTATAAAGTGCGCCTTTCGAATTTCGAATCTATGAATAAAAATGTTGACATGTATTTGCCTTAGGACTATTTTTGGGTACCATTTTAGATGCTGTGTTGTGCGATACCCGTATGGTGCCATTGTATCGTTGCATGTGAAATTAGTCATATTTGCTATACGCAAGGTTTTTCGCAATGCGAATGACACGTTAGTCACCGGCTGCTAAAGCACGTGTCGTCATGCAGTGTCCCTCCGTGCAGGTGTCACAAAATAAAAGGTGTGCCAATACTAGTGACACGTTAGTTATCGGCTATTAAAGCACGTAAAGCCATTTAGTGTCCCTTGGTGCAGTTTGTAACAAATTATAAAGACGCGGCATTCGTATTTAAAAACTATGAACTGAAATATTCATATGAATTTACCTAAGGACTACTTTCGCCTACGATTTCAGATGCCGTGTTATTCGATAAACATATGGGAGCGCAGTATTCTTGAATGAGAAATTAGACATATTTGCTCGACAGAAGAATTTTCAAGAATACCTGACACGTTAGGCGCCGGCTATTAAAGCACGTAACGTCATTTAGTATCCCTCGGTACAGTTTGTAGCAAATTATCAGCATACGACCAACGCAATTTAAAACTATGAATAAAATTGTTGGCATATACTTACATAAGGACTATTTTCGCCTACGAGTTCAGATGCCGTGTTACCGGTAAACCTATGGTAGCATTGCCTGGTTTCAAGCGAAATTAATCACATTTATTCGTCGACAGATGTTTCAATAATGCGAATGACACGCATCACGGGACATTAAACCACGTTACATCAATTAGTGTACCTTGGTATATTTTGTTACAAATTATAAAGGTGCGCCTTTCGAATTTTAAATCTATGATTAAAAATATTTACATGAATTTGCCTTAGGATTAATTTTGGCTACCATTTTAGATGCTGTGTTCTGCGATACACCTATGGTGCTATTGCATAGTTGCATGCGAAATTAGTCATATTTGCTATACGCAAGGTTTTTCGCAATGCGAATGACACGTTAATCACCCGCTACGAAAGCACGTGTCGGCATGCAATGTCCCTTCGTGCAGTTTGTCACAAATTATAAAGGTGAGCCAACTGCATTTTAAATCTATGAATAATTATAGTGACATGAATTTGCCTGAGACCTATTTTTGCTTGTCATTTCAATGCTGTGTTAATCGATAAACCTATGATAGCACCGTCTTGTTGCATACAAAATTAGTCATATTTGCACGGCCGAAGATTTTTCAGTTATATTATTTGCACGTTAGACATCGGTTATTGAACGCGTAACGTCATCCAGTGACCCGTGGTACAGTTTGTAATAAATAATAGATGGATGGCATTCGTATTTTAAATCTATGAATAAAGTATTTAAATGAATTAGCTTAAGGACTGTTTTCGCCTATGATTTAATATGGTGTGATATCGGATAAACCTATGATTGCATTGCCTTGTTGCATGCAAAATTAGTCATATTTTCTCGACCAAATATTTTTCAATAATACAAGTCGCCGGCTATTAATGCGCGTACGGTCATTTTGTGTCTCTTGGTACAGTTTGTAACAAATCGTAAAGATGCAGCCTTCGTATTTTAAAACTAGAATATTGACATGCACCTAACTAAGGACTATTTTGGCCTACGATTTCAGATGATGTGTAACCGATAAACCTATGGCAGTATTGTCTGGTTGCATGCGAAATTAGTCATATTTGTTCTTCGGAAAATTTTCCACAATGCGAATTGCACGTTAGTCACCGGTTACTAAAGCACGTGTCGGCATGCTGTGTTCCTTCATGCAGTTTGTCACAAGCTATACAGGTGTGCCATTTGGACTATTTTTGCCTGCGATTTCAAATGCCGTGTTATCCGATAAACCTATGATTGCATTGTCTAGTTGCATGTAAAATTAGTGATATTTGCACGACCGAAGATTTTGCAATAATACTAGCGACACGTTGGTCATCAGCTACTAAAGCACGTACCATCAATTAGTATCATTTGGTACAATTTCTAACAAACTATTGAGGTGCGCCATTAGAATTTTACATTTATGAATATAGGTATTGACATGAATTTGCCCAAGGACTATTTTTGGTTACCATTTTGGATGCTGTGTTATGTGATCCACCTATGGTGCCCTTATACCGGTGCATGCGAAACTAGTTATATTTGCTATAAGGAAAAATTTTCACAATGCGGCACGTTAGTCACCGGCTACTAAAGCACGTGTTTTCATGCAGTTACCCTTAGTACAATTTGTTACAAGTTATAAAGGTGTGCCATTTATATTATAAATCTATGAATAAATGTATTGACATGAATTTGCCTAAAGACTATTTTTGCCTGGGATTTCAGATACTGAGTTATCCGATAAACTTATGGTAGCATTGTCTTGTGGCATGTAAAATGTATCATAGTTGCTCGACCGAAGTTTCTTTAATAATACCTATGACACGTTTGTCATCGACTATTAAAGCACGTAACGACATTTGGTGTGCCTTTGTATAGTTAGTAACAAATTATAAAGGTGCGCCTTTTGTATTTTAAATTTATGAATAATAATATTAGGATGAATGTGGGTAAGGTCTAATTTTTGATTGATTTCAGATACTGCGTTATACGATAAACCTATGGTAGCATGGTATTGTTGCACGTGAAATTATTCATATTTGCTCGACCGAAGATTTTTCAATAATACTAATGACACGTTAGTCGCCGGCTATTAAAGCAAGTAACCTCATTTAGTGTCCCGTGGTACAGTTTATAATATATTATAGGGATGCGCCATTCGAGTTTGGAATCTATGAATAAAGATATTGGCATGAATTTGCCTAAGCATCATTTGCCTACGATTTCAGATACTGTGCTATTCAATAAACAAATGGTAGCATTGTCTTGCTGTATGCAAAATCGGTCATATTTGTTTGACTGAATGTTTTTCAATAATATGAATAACCCGTTAGTCACCGGCTGTTGAAGCACGTAGCGTCATTTAGTGTTCCTTTGTGCAGTTATTAACAAATTATAAATATGCGCCATTTGCATTTTAAATCTATGAATAAATAATTGACATGAAATTGCCTAAGGTCTATTTTTGTCTGATTTCAGGTACTGCATTGTCCTGTAAACCTAGGGTAGCATTGTCTTGTTGCAATGAAAATTAATTCGTATTTACGCAACCAAAATTTTTGTATTAATCCTAATGGCACATTAGTCACCGGTACTATAACACTTAACATCAATTGGTGTCCCTTGGTATAGTTTGTGTGCTCGAGTTTGTCAGTGTATTACGCACACTTCTTAGTAGTCGCGGCACAAGCAGCTACGTGCTGACTTGCAGAGTAATCCGTTCATGATAGGGAGCAAGGCTGCGCTCGTAGCACGTAGGCTATATACGTCAACACTGACCGGTCTAGTGCCGATTCCGTAAGTAGAGTATGCTGCATCGACAGAGGGTACGACCTAGGCTAGTAACCAGCTCTACCCTTAAGAATACTGCTAAAAAGAACCAATGCAAAGCCTCGGACAATCAAAGCCATGGTGTGCGGCTAAGATTGAACAAGATTGGCCCACCTTGGAATAAACGCGAGAAAATGGAATGGAAATTGGGAACATTGAACGTAAGAGGGATGTATGGAAAGGAACATGAGATTTTGAGTGAAATGAGAACGATAGAAGGTTAGATGTGCTGTGTGTAAGTGAAACTAAGTGGAAAGGGAAGGAAGTGATGGAAATGGATGAGGGAAGTCAAGGTTTCTGGTCTGGAGAAGAGAGCTGGACACGTGGTTCAAAGCGAGTGGGATTGATTTTGAGCAAATTCGCTAAAGCGCATGTAAGGAAGTATGAATTGATGTTTCCGCGGCTACTCTGGATTCAAATGAAGATAGGCATCAAGAAAGTAGTGGTTGTAGCGTGTTATGCTCCGGTGAATAGCGATAACTCGAATTAATGTGATACCTTTTGGATAGAGCCAAAAAGGGTACTTAATGCATGTTATGTGAATAATAGAGTGATTTTACTGGGTGACCTGAATGGATCCACATGTATACGTGGCAAAGAGGAGATTCTAGAGGAACGACTGATCTAATCGTTTATGTTGAGAGGTTACGTGAATTGGTAGAGGGTATACGAGTGACGAGGGGTTCTGAATGTGGGAAGGGTCATTTTCTGGTAATGCCAAAAATTGAGCTTGGTAGAAAGCGGGTATATAAGAAAAGGGCAGTTGCAAGAGAGACTATAGTGAAAGCGGAAAGATTGCAGGAGGAAACTGTGAGAGAGGAATACGTACAAAGCCTAGAGAAGAGAATGTTGTCAGAAGAATTTGAATGGAAGTATGAAATTGAAAAAGCTGGCATCGCATGTGCATGCAAGATGTTGAAAGGCCTCGTGATAGAGTGTGTAACTAAAGTATGTGGTGTGAATACGATTGGAAGGTGAAAAAAGAACGCATGGTGGTATGATGCCTTGAAAGATGCAGTAAAGGAGAAGAAAGAAATATATAAGAGAATGATTGGAACCAAAGACGAGAAGAACAGAATTGATCTATTGAAAGCGTATCGGACCAAAGAGAAGCGTGCAAAGCAAGCTGTGAAGGAGAGTAAAGCGAGTTTGGGGGGTCAAGGAGGCAGTAAGAACGCAGAATGGTTTTGGCGGTAATAACAAAATATTTTGGAAGTGGGTAAGGAATGCAAAGCAGGGTACAAGGAGCCGAGTAAACGAAATACGGAATAGTGAGAATGAAGTCAGTGTGATGAAAGTAAAGTGATATTGCGTCGGAAAGAATATTTTAAAGGTCTGTATGGCAACAGGGATACTGGGATAATTGTGAATGTGGGATATTCTGGAATAAATAAAATCGAAGAGAGTGATAAGAGTATAGCCGTGGAAGAAGTACGAAATGCAATAAAAAGGCTTAATAATGGGAAGGTTGCTAGTGTAGATGAAGTTACGAACGAAATGTTAAAATATGGTGGTATGCGACTAGACGAATGGTTTTGCAAGTTATTTAATACTTGTGTTCAATTAGAAAGAGTGCCAGAGGATTGGAAGAGTGCTTTGATCATGCCTCTGTACAAAGGCACAGGTGATAGATAGGAATGCTAGAACTATAGAGCTATAAGTTTATTAAGTGTAGCTGGGCAAGTGTTTGGTGGAATTATAATAGATAGAGTTCGCATAAATACTGAAAGAAAGATATGGAATATACAGGGTGGGTTCATGTCTGGACGAGGGTGCGTGGATCAAATGGTTAGTCTGTAGCAAATGGCTAAGAAGTGTTTGCATGTTAATGAGAAAATGTATTACGCATTTGTGGATTTAGAGGTAGCGTATAATATTGTGGATAGATGCAAGTTATGGGCAACTCTGATGGAGCATGGTGTAAAGGAAGAACTACCAAATGCAATAAAAGCAATGTATGACGTAAGTAGAGCGTGCGTGAGAGTGAACGGTGCGGTTAGTGACTACTTTGGAATTGAGAAAGGTGCGAGAAAACGATGTGGGGTGTCTCCTTTGTTGCTTAATATATTCATGAATAAATGGGTGAGAAGTGCATGTGAGGACTGAGCGGTATAGATATAGTCAGCGAAGATGCAAGAGTGTTGATGTATGCAGATGATGCAGTATTAGTAGCTAAAAGCATGAGCTAAATGCAACGAATGTTGAATAAATATGTAGAAGTGAGTGAAAGAATGGATCTGAAAATCAATAGTGACAAACCAAAGGCAATGGTTTTCAATTGGAATAATGAAAAGAAAATATGTCATATGAAGTTGGGTAGCGAGATAATTGGACAAGTGGATAAGTTTGCTTTCCTTGGTAGAATTTTCGCAAATGCTGGGCGAATAGATAGTGAAATTGAAAACAGAGTGAAAGCCGACAGGAGAATAATTGGCAGCATGTAGTCAGTAACCGAGAATAAACAATTAAGTATGGAAGCAAAGAAGGCTGCGTACAATAGTGTATTTGTTCTAACTATTTTATATGGCATTGAGACTTGGGTATGTCAGAAGAAGCATAGAAGTACAATAAACGTCGCAAGTGTGAGGTATCTATGAGCTGCATGTGGCAAAACGAGATGTGACAGAGTAAGGAATGAATGGGTGATGGATACGTGACAGGTGAGGGAGACACTACCTGAACTGTACATATGAAATGCGTTAAGATGGTTTGGATAAGTAATGAACGCTTAACAAAGAGAATATATGAGACAGCTTTGAATGGAAAACTAGGCAGTGGTTGACCGAGAAAGAGATGGTTGAATATGATTGAAGAAGTTGTAAAAGGCAAGAGAATAAAGAACGCAAAGAATAAGATAGCATGCCAAAAACGTTGTATGAATTTAATGGAAGCAAAAGAAGCATTTAACGACAGAAAGGAATGGAGAAAAATAGTGAATGGGTGATAGTAGTGATAGCAGGATTGGTAGGTAATAGTGGGCTGATGTGGATACTGTAGAGTGCTGGGAGTTGTAGTGATGGCCGTGGTAGTGAGAGGGATTGGTATATGGGTGCATGTGTGGTTCTAAAGGTGGGGGCTTGTTATTGGGTTTTGCCTACTCCACTAAGGGAATGGCATGATTCGTAGTAGTAGTAGTGGTACAGTTTGTAGCAAATTATAAAGGGGTGCCTTTCGTATTTTAAGTCTATGAAGGAAAATATTGAAATGAATTTGCCTAACGGCTATTTTTGCCTACTATTTCAGATGCTGTTTTATCCGATAAACCAATGGTACCATTGTATTGTTGCATGTGAAGTTAGTCATATTGGCTCTACGGGAAAATTTTCAATAATGCTGATGACACATTAGTTGCCGGCTACTAAAGCACGTATCGTCATGCAGTGTCCCTTCGTATAGTTTGTAAAAAATTATAAAGGTATTTTTAATCTATGAATAAAAATATTGAGATGAAATTGCCTAAGGTCTATTTTCGTTTGATTTCAGATACTGCGTTATCCGATAAACCTAGAGTAGCATAGTATTTTTGCATGTGAAATTATTCACATTTTTTCGACTGAACATCTTTCAATAATGCAAAAGACACGTTAGTCACCGGCTATTAAAGCATGTAACGTCATTTAGTGTCACTTGGTACAGTTTGTAACAAATCATAAAGGTGCGCCATTTGTATCTTAAATCTATGAATAAAAATATTCATATGAATTTGCCTTAGGTCTATTTTTGCCTGCGTGATCCGATACAGCACTGGTAACATTAAACTGTAGCATTCGAAATTAGTCACATTTGCTCGACTGAAGGTTTTTCAATAATACGAATGATACGTTAGTTGTTCAAAAATGGCGCACTTCTTGATGGGCTGTTAAAGCACATCACGTTATTTGGTGTGATTCTTAGCACATTTTTTATTATTTATGAAAATGCCTTTTTCGTATTTTACGTCAATGAATAAAAATATAGCCATGAATTTCCCTAAGGACCTTTTGTGTCTATGATTTCTGAAGCTGTGTAATTCAGTGAAGCAATTGAAGCATTACATTTATTGTTGAATTCGGAATTACTGACACTTGGACGGTTGAAGATATATCAATATTGCGAACGACTCGTTAGTTACTTCGAAAATGCCGCACCGTTTGAGTAGCTATAATAAAACCTGACGTCATTTAGTGTAAATCTTTATAGTTTGTAATAAGTAATAAAAATGCCCAATTTCATTAGCACAATTACCATGTAAATATAACCATTGGTACGAGCCAAAGTCAGATTTTCTAAATTTACCCAAGTGCGTGCGCAGTAATCCATTTTCGTTAAAACCTATGAGCGATGATGTTTGTAAGCACTTTTACCACGTAAAAATCACGACTGATACGTACCAAACACAGATTTTTATATGTACGCAGTAAGTCATTTTCAACGAAACCTATGCGCGATGACGGTTTTAAATGAAAGTACCACGTAAAGATCATGACTGATACGAGACGGCAGATTTTCTATTTTAACCAAACGCTTGCGCAAAAGCCATTTTCAATAAAACCCATGCGTGATGATGTTTATAAGCACCCCCATCACGTAAAAATCACGACTGATACGAAACAAACTCAGATTTTCTAAATTTGTGTTTTTAAGCATAATTACTATGCAAATATTTTTTATTGTAACCAAACGCGTGCACAATAAACTATTCTGAACAAAACCCATCCGAGATTATTATTTTAAGCAGATTTACCACGTAAAAATCATGACTAATACGGGACAAAGTAGGATATTTTTTATTAAACCAAGCGCATTCGCAGTAAACCATTTTCAAGAAAACCTATGGTCGATTATGTTTTTAAGCAGCTTTACTACGTAAAAATTACGACTGATACGAACCAAACTTAGATTTTTCAAATTTACCCAAATGCGTGTGCAACAAGTCATTTTCTACAAAACCTATACGCGATAACGTTTTTAAACACAATTACCACGTAAATATAATGACTGATACGAGACAACATCAGATTATTTTAATTTAACCGAGAACGTGTGTAGTAATTCATTCTCATTAAAACCCATGAACGACATTGTTTCTAAGCACCTTTTCCACATAAAAATCCTGACTGATACGAGCCAAAGTCAAATTTCTTCAATGTATCCCAGAGTGTGCATAGTAAGTCATTTTCAACAAAAATATTCGCGATGACGATTTTTAGCACATTTACCACGTAAAGATCATGACTGATACAAGACAACGTCAGATTTGTTAATTTAACCAACCGCTTGCGCAGTAATCCAATTTCAACAAAACCTATGCGCGTTGATGTTGTATAGAGCATCTTTACCGCGTAAAAATCACGACTGATACGAGCCAAAGTCGGATTTCTTAAATTTAGCCAAGAGCGTGCACAATAAGTCATTTTCTACAAAACCTGTGCGCGATGATGTAAAAATCATTATTGGTATGAGACAACGGGAGATTATTTGTTTTAACCAAAAGCCTTCAGAGTAAGATATTTATAACAAAATCCATGATTGATTATGTTTTTAAGCACCTTTACCACGTAAAACTCATGAATGATACACGGGAAAATCAGATTTTCTAAAATTATCTAAGTGCGTGCGCAGTAAGTTTTTTTCAACAAAGCTGATGGGCGTTGATGTTTTTAAGCACCTTTACCACGTAAATATTGTGACTGATACGAGCCATAGTCATTTTCAGGGCTAAATTTATAAAATCTGGCTTTGCCTTGCATCAATCGTGACCTTTGCGTTGTAATAGTACTTCAAAATTTTAATATGCATAGTTTTTGTTGAAAATGTCTTATGCGCACACGTTTTGCTAAAATAAAAAATCCGATCATCTCTCGTATCAATCATGATCTTCACGTGGTATAGGTTCTTGAAAGCGTCATTGCGCATACGTTTTGTTGAAAATGCCTTACTACGCACGCGCTTGGTTAAATTAAAGAAATATATCTTTGTCCCATATTAGTCATGATCTTTACGTGGTAAAGGTGCGTAAAAAAATTATTGCGCATAGAATTTGTCGAAAACGCATGCAGTTGGATAAATGGAAAAAATCTGACTTTGGCTCGTATCCGTCGTAATTTTTACGCGGTAAAGGTGTTTAAAAAATTATCTTCGACGGACGTTTTCATTATATGCCAAAGGTCGTTGAAGGGTTTCTGTACGCAAAATAACTAATGTATAAATTATTTCAAAATGTCTACAAACATGCGTTGTATCGAAGATTAATTTGGTG
>JAHWXV010089800.1:0-13763 GCA_024586415.1 Phrixothrix hirtus
ATAAATATACATAAATAGAATTATAAATAAATGTTTGCTGCTGGTGGATTGTAAAATAAATAATTAAATATTTAAAATAAATTAGTGTACATAATTACTTATAGAATTTTGGTGAATATAAATAAACATTGTAAAACAATTAGCTAGTTTCGTTACAATATTCTTCCTTTAAAATCAGCAAACTTTGTCTAGCGATGCTCTAAAGCCTCGATTCTTTATGGTCTAAAAAATAATCAATAACCGTCTTTAATTCTTTCATCTGTTGAAAATCTCTGCCGTTCCAGAGAAAAGATGAAAATTAGGCTAACATCATTAATTTTTGCTAACGAAACGATATATTCCCGTAATTGGCAAATAATCGATCTTCCAGCATACTTGACTGAGAGTGCCGTTTTTAAGGGTGGACCATTGCTTGGTTCTAAAATATAGTGAGGAATCCATGTTTCATGTGTTGCTACTAAAGTACGCACAAAATCTGCTGTATTCGTTAGACGTTTGTATTCTCAATCGTGTGTTGTCCCATGTTAGCAAATGGGACTCTAACTTAGGGCAATATTTTGCATGCTTAATTCTTTAGTTAAGATGGAATATGCACGTTCATCTGATGTGACTACACAGCTTTAGCAATATCAGAATTCTTCATTGATCCTTTAATACTGTATTATTAATCTTTTCAACGATTTTAGGTGCCGTTGCGCTTTTTGGATTATCGTTCAAGTTTTTCCGATCACGCCTAAATTCAGTAATCTACTTACATAGATACAGTCGAAAATAAAAAAGCAGAAACGCCTAAAGTATTCATATCTATATACTTTTGATATTTTGTAGGACACCAGCGGAGAAACTACTGCTATTTAAGCTTCAATCCAAGAAGTTTTCAAATGACCCTTGTATACAAAGTGTCCCATCATTAATCAGCAGTACAGGAACTTCACAAAGTGTAAAATTTTCTTATGAAATTTTTATGAGAACGTCCTGTTAAAATAACGATACTCTACTTGAAATACTTCTAAAGGCAGTTCCACACGGTTCAACTTTTTCATGCGCTAAACGTGAGCAATGTTGATGAAAGATGAAAGTGGAAAGTTTAAAGCGTACATTCACGATTGCGCATGCCTATTTATTCCCACACGTGTCGTTTGTTATTGAATGTGGACTTCGACAAGTTCGAAGTGTATTTTTATGCATTTTTTTTATTTTTATTATTGAAACACTAGTTCTGCACGCATTATTCTATTTGCATACTTTTTCATCCGTGATTCCAGAACAATTCACATTTGTTATAGTCATCTACGAAAGCAATAACGTCTGTCATATTAAACTTAATACCAAAAACAAATTAATTAATAAAAATACAGAATAATAAATAAATACACTTAAATGAAATTTGTTCGACTATGCACTTCGCCTTTAAAATGCTGAATAGAATAGCGCAAGAAGAAAATTGAACGAAAATTTGAACCGTCTGGGTCTACCTTAAAAAGTTATTTCAAAGAATATAAACAATCCTAAAACATTTTCATAAGTCAAACTGCCCTAAGCACGTTGTAAGTAGATTACGTGCTACTACAAGTAAGTATTAAATTACAATAGTAGATTTTTACAGTTTTGCGATTCATAATTCCATTTATTTAGTAGGCAAGAATTATAATAAAAATAATAAGTATTTATGTAAATCAGTTGTCATTACATTTTTAAAGTTTATAAATCGGAAACTAGATATTTTTGAAAACATTTGTAAAGAAAATTTTGTTCTACAGTTTTCGTATTGCCGGTTTTTGTTGGGACACACTGTTACGAAGAGGGTTTATGATGAGAAATATTGAAAACCCCTAATCATCCAAGTTTAATTTAATTTCGAAAGTACAATTATACCACTATCTTATCTTAAATATTTGTGAAAACGAAAAACAATTGGTTAACGGATAAAGATATAAAGATCTTAATTCCTGGAAAATATGTCGTCTAAGAATTTGTTAAATCAGTAATTTCGATTTACTACGTTGATTTTTAACATGCCGTGTTCCAGGCCATTCTTAACCATTTATAATTAAAGCAGTAATGATGAAATTTAATACGTGAGAGGATTGTTTCACAAACAAAGGCACTATAAGAAGGTAATTTATTTTTTAAAATACAACAAATTCCAACGGCAAAAACATGAGAATTGTTTTAAAAATTCTGCAATAATTGTTAAAACAAACTAGCGTGTTTCAAGTGCAATGACCTGAACTCCTTCGTCACTGCGAGTTATCCTTTGCAATTATTACCTTGTAAATTTTGGCTTATTGTTAATATTTACAAATAAAGATGCTGATTACAACAAAGAATGCCTTACCTCATTTTGAAAACGATTAGAGGATGATTAATGTAAATATTGTTTTACTGACAATTACCACTTACACTACTGCGCAAAAAAAGAATTGCGCATGCGCATCTCTAGTTTGCTTAAATTTACATACCGAAATCTTAATTGCTGTTTATATTAAAAGTTTGGGTAAAAATATTGTAGACATCTTTGTAACAGTAAGAATTAAAAACTAGATACAGTATTCGCTAGCTTAATTGCACACCGAAAGGGTTGGTTACCTTATTTTTGATGCTCTAAGAATTATAAGTTATCCGAAAAGAAATTTCATTTTTTTGGAACGTTATTTTAAATAAATTTGTAGCCCTGCATCCCTTTTTATTATTTCTTACCAACAAGACACGAGCATTTCGATGTCTTTTTTGTAAAAATGCTGTTAATTGCTATCGAAATATTCTTCCAATACCTTCTTGATATCATCTTGTTTATTGAATTTTTTACCGCTTACAATAGATGAGAATAAATGGCAATCGGATGCAGCAATATCTGACGAGTATCGTAAATGAAAAAGAACTTCCTAATCAAACTACTGCGTCAGGTTTGCGGAGTGTGATACAACGTTATTTTATCAAAATATGACCCCTTTTCTGGGTTGATACTCAAGTTGAATAGCATTTTTCAAGCGTTCCAATTGTTCACAACAAATATCTGTTGTGATAATTTCACCAGGATTGAATAAATATTCCACCAAACGCAAAGAAATGTCTTTCTTCTATGAATCTTTTTTGACTTTGGTATTGATTCAGTGATTCGCCTAGTGATGGGCATTTTCTGCCCTTGTTTCGGGTTGTTATACTGGACCCGTGTCTCATTAGCGGTAATTACACACATGAAGAAAATGTGAAAATCGAGAAATATAAAGCATTAAACAAACCTAATCAACTAAAAACAGTGTTTCTTTTCCGTCGTTAGTCCAATAGTTAACCTGCGCCGCTAGTAACAAATGTTAGTTGATATGTGTCATACTTTGGGCAGAAATTAATACCTAATAAAACGATCCTTAAACAACGACTGTACAGGGTGATTTTGAAATTCACCGACAAACTTTAATACGGTACTGTAGAGGCCTAACCATATCAATTAACAAGAAAATCCTATAAAATAGAACACTTTTTTGGAAAAAAATTGAAAATATCGACTTTTAAGAACTGCAAAAAAATGTGTCGTAGATAAACGAAATGTTATTTTAATATATTACAGAATTTACTTTATGTGTACATTATCCTATTTCAATGACCTACAGTTTTATTTATTTGTGGACAAAAATGTAACATTCAATTTTAAATATGTATGTTTAATTACACTAAAAACAATATCCACATTTTTATAAGTAATAATTTTAATATTTTCATTTTTAAAATTCATAAAAAAATAAAGAAACACTTAAATTTTTATCAGTAGTGTTCAAAATGTTTTGCCGTAAATTAAAGCAACAATTGTCATTCCATATTAGTTAATCTATTTATTATTTACCGAAACGCGATGTTCAACTTAAAATTAAATGATATTAGATTAATAAACATATAAAATTGAAAATTAATACACTTCGGTAACGAAAAATAACTATCAGAGATTGGTAAGGCACAAAAAACGGAAAACGTCGGTAGACAAACGCGACCTTTAATGAAACGAACACCCCCGCTTTATGTATGTATATATAGTGCGCGTTACATTTTAAAATGTCGAATAACTGCATCATACATTTATGGTTCATTCAATAAAATTACACGATCAGATCTTGCGTTATTGCAAGGGTTCTTAAACAAGTTCTCATCATTTCGTCAACAGCATTTTCCTCTTGATTTAGAATTACCCTGGTGTATATGGTTCAAGTTTGTCGGTATCAGAAATTATCAATAAGATGTTGATTTATTCTTAAATAAATTTTTGTTAAATATAAATATAAAATGAAAAAAATAATATGCAATATGTAGGTTATACATGCTGTACATACACCTACAACGTATCGGACAAGCATGTGCAAAATTTAGATAACATAGTGCTCATAGCTAAATAAACAAAAACTTGATAGCTCCAAATATGTTACATTCAAAGATTGAAAGAGCTTAAGAACAAATTATGTTTGATGGCAACGTTGTGTACTACAAATGGCCTACACTTACAGCTGATGCTCTATAAAGACTCTTAACTGCAGTCAGATTTAATAACGTTTACATCCATGTTTTCTAAATACAGATCGAAACCTTACTAAAAGTGGTTTTGTTATGTTCGTTGTAATTTTTGTTGACTTATAACAAATTTCATATTCAAAGCGTCGATTATTTACGTTAAAAATCCGAAATTATTTAGCGTTTATTAACAAAAATGAGGCCGACTAATTGTGTTATAAACAATTTTGTCGTAAAGTGCGTGTCAGCTTATTCCTATATTGTAAAATCAATCATTTTACACTACAAGAAAATTCCAAAACAACATATGCCAATTAATTAATTAGTTACATAGTTAAAAAAGAGAGGAAATGCGTCCTGCGAATGCGTGTTGCACAATATTGACTAAATTAAGTTATAAGAAACTAAACGTTATTAACAATGTGATAATAAAACCAACAAAAAATAATGTCACAAACACGATCAAACAGTTTAATTAATAACAATAACGGGATCGCAAGAAATCATGAATTAACAATAACTTGCACAATGTTTTTACAATCTTGACCTTACTGTGTTTACTGCTATGGTTATTACACGTTACTTTTGTACCTTGAAATTATCGTACTATTTCTTTGAATTTCTCAAAAACTACTGCTTTACAGAAAAATTATGTTTGTTTTTTATGTCTCTATTTATCTGTGCCATTTTATCGCATGTGCGAAAAATACACATGCACATGGGCCTTTAGTGAACGCAAATGTATAAAAACACTTTAATCCGATTTGAAAAAAATTTTGCAAACTTTCACGTTAAAATCGATCACAAATACGCACCAATTACAAATTGTATTTAATACACAAAATAGGTGATGTCTATTTTATTTATTATTACTTTATGTAGTTCGTTCAATTTCTTTTCTATTAGGAATGAAGTTAGCTGTTTAGATGTTATTTTTGTAAAATTTCAAGCATGTTGGGTGATACTGACAAACCACTACTAAATTTTGTATTCCTTTCGTTAGAAGCAGTGTTATACATTATAATGTCAATACAGTGTACTGTATGAGCAAATACAGTCCTGCCAACGAAAGCAATACTAAGTTTAGCGATACTTTATAAGCACCCCCTATTATTTTAAAATTTTGTATTTAAATTCGTTTCTCTTTCTATAGATTTAATATTAATTAATTATAAAAATAAGAATTTGTAGTGAAATTTTATCTTACTGATAGATAAATTTGTTTTTTATACAATAACTACAGAAATAATTAGGTTAAATATCCCGAAATTTATACTAAATTCATGATGAAGCTATCTGTATTATTCGAATCTTGATAAAAAAGGAGCTTGATTGTTTAAAAGATTTACATTTTTAAATGTGTCTTTTTAAAAATGTGTGAATAATCGTTTCCTGCGATTCTTACCTTGTAGTGTGCGTTTTTTAAATACTAAAGCTTCGAAGTCATTCAGATTTTACCGCTTGTTTTAGATTTTGTGCACACAATTTTAAATTTGTAAAACAAAGCCTCTTTATTACAAATAGTAACGGCATGCTTTTGTTCTTTTCGCTGCAACACAAACACGTTAGTAACACTAAAATCCCTAAGCGACATAGTTATTTTTAATTCAGTCATAGTTGACAAAAAAATAAAGCTATTGCCTATAAATATTAAATTAAACTAAAAACAAAACGTACATGTGGTCGGCCTCGATTGTACTAGTAATTAGCATGTTTGCCTCTACGCCCAACGGACGCTGTTTCAAACCTAATCGGAGAAAATTTAAAAAATGTCTTCTTTTCGGTTAAGGAAGTGAGATTGTAGATCCCGTGTTACGGTTAAGGAAGTGAGATCGTAGATCCCGTGTTAATGTCGATGTTTGGCACGCTAAAAATTTCTACTGGAGGGGAACCCCTCCAGATTCGGAAAAATTCTAGCAGACAAGGTGAAACGACCACAACAGTTGAAGCCAAAAGGGCCTCAAAACAAAATTTAAAAAAACATAAATGTGTACAAAAATATAGAAATTGTGCGATTGCGATGAAATTTCTTATGAATTATGAAAGAATGTCAGAAAAAATGGCGCGATACATGTTAACCGTTAAGAAAAGAGATGGTTATTTGCCATTTGCTTAGGATTTTTAGATAATTTAAAGTTAACGTCAAGTTTGCTCCGCAATATCGCTATTATTTGTAATAAAGGCGCTGCTATAAGGTAAGAAATGGATGTGAACCATTTTATCGGTAAATTAAGAAAATAAATGGAACAGTAAATAAATAAATACGGTAAAACATATTTCTACGAAGCGACAATTTTTATAATTTTCATCATTTTATTGAATTTTATTCTTCATAATTAAAAAAACTCCTATATAGGGTGCCCCAAAAATAAGTTTTACTGCGCAATCTAGGAGCACAATTTTATTATAAATTTTTTTAAAACTGATTTTAAATTTTGAAAATTTAAATGATATAATTTGCTCTAAATACAATTCTGTCTACTAAATAAAAAGAATTACGAATGGAATGCTAGTAAAAACTACTACTGTAATTTAATATAATTATAAAAACAAATAATATTTGTTTAGAACGCGTAATAAGTTAACCAATAAAAGTACTTTGGCATTGTTTACTTTTTCTGAAATAATAAAATAATTTAAATCAGCTGTTACACTTTAATATTTAATTTTTAAACATATTGGATGCTATCTTAAATGTCAAACATGAAATTAAGACAATTATCTGTTAAAATTTGTAACGCATTCAATGGAGATATTCTAAAACAAAATAAGCCATTTTTTTACGCGGACCGGTAAATTACTATTGTAAACCAAAAGAACAACTGGAAAATACGTTGTTTATTTATTTATTTTGCTTTGCAAGAATGATTTTTACATTTTTCGTTTACCTATTAGTTTCGTGTACCAGAGATTGAGAAATACTGTTCTAAAATATGTCGGGTAAAGTAACAAAATCCTTTTAACTTTATCTTCTGGAATAAGTATTTTTAGAAACAAACATATGTTCCATAATTCATGACATACCGATGAGTGATCACATCAAGGGTATCAATATTACTATCCGCCGCCAGGGCTGGACTTAAAATATCATAATTGTCAATATTTCGAAAACTATACATTTCATATGCAAACTTTGTTCTACGAGTCATAGGGTACCCACAGTTTGCGCGGTGTTACTTATTTTTGGGACATCCTGTAAAATGGACCGCATTTAATACAGTAATTTTGAAATGAAAAATCTTAAATTATAAAAATTTAGGCAGTTTAAACTCAAAATATTGGTTAAAATTCTTTATTAGTAATTAGATTTCTCGTAAAAACTTACTTAGATGCAAACATTTGCATCTACTGCGAATGTAAGTAAGTGTGTGCCGTTCAACAGCTGTAATTGTTATTACAATAGGCAGATAGATTAATGAATAACTATTGCCGTCCAGATAAACATACAGGTTAGGATTCAAAATTTAAATTGCAAATGTTTCGATTACTATACAATTTAGAAATACAATTTATAAGCATTTTTTTGTCGTACAAACCAAGATATATGTGCTGAAAGTAAACAAACAACTATAATGGCGCACGAAGAAAAGAAATCACAATAGGGTTAATCTCTAATCTTAAATCTGATACTTCTGAAAGTTTTGTACACAGGTAAATGAAAATGGACAACGAAGGTTTTAATTTAGAATATCTATCTTGACAAACAGTTATAGATTGCAAATCCGGTAACTGATAGATTACAATTTCTTAATCTAACCTATTCATAATGACTTTCATAAAAGGAACATTTTTTTACCCTACAGAAGCGTTCCATGAGTGTAAAAAGTATCTGTGTACAGGTTGCTCCAGAATTGTAACTAATGCGCAAAAGTGGATTTTGATATAAGGACGTGCGCCTAAGGTCGTGTGTTCCTGAAGCTTTCAAATTTTTGAATGCAAATTCAATCCCGAATAAAAGGAAGTCTAAAATCTCTTGTC
Organism: Phrixothrix hirtus; assembly: GCA_024586415.1. Classification (NCBI taxonomy): domain Eukaryota; kingdom Metazoa; phylum Arthropoda; class Insecta; order Coleoptera; family Phengodidae; genus Phrixothrix; species Phrixothrix hirtus. The sequence continues at coordinate 8,476 of JAHWXV010089800.1, forward strand.
GACATAATTCCACCTGAATTTAGTGGAGCAATGCACCTGGAAGCTACTGATTTACTTTTATTTTAACTTACTGTTTGTAAATGAGCAAATAAAGCGATAAATTATTGAAATTGTAAAAATGTGTACGTAACTATGTTTATCAAAGCTACAAATATCTACATATATCGCACTTATTTAAAAATCGCCCTTTGGTTTGCGTGCCATCGAAAAGAGCACATCCAGGGCGGTAAAATTTTTTAAAAGTCTAAGGAATTAATTGTTGTGTTTCTTCCTAACCGAAAAAACAAGATATCAACCATAGGCGTTTATGTATATTTTGCATATGTTTAATATTTTAATTATTTTTAATTGAAAATTAACTTACATCAAATGAAAAATGTTCTAAATCATTTTTAACAAGTAATAAACAAATTTAAACTCCAATACATCATTTTAATTATCAATTATAAATGTCATTTATACAATGTGACGCCTATGTAAAATAATTATCTGGTAACTTTAGTGTTTAGTATTATTTATTTTTTAATTTCAGTACCACCAATTTGTAAGTTTGGTTGCCTATCCAGTAGTCTGTATTCTTTCTCGATGACCCTGTACATACATACATTAGACCGTTGATGACGCATACTAATTAGTAAGTTTGCGACTATACATCTGCGTTTTAACGTGACGCAATTTCCATTTTGTTGTTAAACAAACCAACATAAAATCGCAACCGTAGTCTATTAAGACGCAATGCAGATGTATTCAAAACAAATGCGAGCAAACTTTAACAACACATGTAATTGTTACTAAATTAACCAATATTTTGTGTCAACTGTCTTTAAAATTTTTATATTTACATATCTATTAATCATATATCATGAAAATTAATTTATAATTATCTTATTCAAAATTTCAGTTTTAGATGTGGTCCATTATATGTATGTATAAAACACGAATTGGTAGAACTAATTACCACAAAGCATCTTACAAGATCTAAGGTCTATCCCTAGATGTGTCTGTCATCAAATGGAACCTTGCAGTTTGCCATCTTTGTCACCTATGTCCAGACCATGCTTTCTAGTAATTAATTTGGCGAAAGCACTCACCGATTTTATTATTAACAACATATTTTTGGAATTGGGAAAGACAAAATCGTTTTATTTAATATTGTTTAATTAATTATAATAATAAGAATGTATAGCATTTTTTTTATGTATTTAACATATCACTCCCAATATCTTATAGCGTTCGATTTGCTGCATTACACCAGTGCAGTGTACATCAGCGGTTTTCCTTGTACAAAACAAGTACAATACTAAATTTATAGAAAGAGGAACACATTAAATACATAATTTTAAAAACAATACGTTGGAACAACAACGTCTGATTCATTCCTTATAGAAAAACAAAGTGAATGAACTACTTAAGTAATATAATACAAAACAAATATGTTTTCTGTGTTAAATACAACATATGACTGAATGTAGGCCTGTTTTTATGATCGCTCTTATGCGAAAATTTAAAAAAAATTGTTTTAAATGAAATCAAATATTTTACGGATTTATATTCACAAAGGGCACACGTGTGTTAAATAATGTTCTTTATTTCCGGCACCCTGTATACCTAATGTGTAAGATACTTGGCCAAGTATAGACATATTTGTTATTTTTTAGCAGAAGCGGATTTAACACTGGGTGACTTTGAAGGGCTCAGAAAAACCCCAACTTTATACTTTTTTCGGAGGCCAAGTTTAGTTTGTGTGCTCGAGACCTCAGCCCACCTTATTTGTTGCTGTTTTTTAGCGTTATTTGAGTATCGATCGGTGATTGGTCGGCAAGCACATTTATGCGGAATGATGGATACATTGACGGATAGTGTGCCTTTGTACGCCACCATACAAATTAGGTTGTCATTTAGGAAAGGAAGAACATACAAGAAAGATGTATCCCCACTCCTTAAAATATTGATGCCGTGTATATGCTTTTGGAGCATCGACCAATTGGGCTTAAGCGTATTGCTAAGAGTTTTCAAATTTTCCAGAGCGCGCCATTCTGTCTGTCTGGATGCTGAACAAAAAACACTCAGAATGACAACGTCAAGTCACTTTGCCTCCGTTTTGTATAGGATTCTTCAAAATATTGAGATATCATTGTAACAGACTGGTCAACCAATTTTTAGTTTAATCAAAATTAGATAAAAATGCATTGCAATGATCAAAAATTTTTTAAGAATTCTGTTATCGTGTTTAAAGGAATAAATAATTTTCCGACAAAGCGAGACTAGAAAACGTACCCAATATAGAGACTAGATGTATTACGTCACAGCCTCGCCGTCTTAAAGATACAGTCAGCGTGTATATATCGCGAGGTTTCAAATGCAGTTGCTGATTGACTTCTATATTAATCAAATAAAGTTACGTGTTAAATATGCCTCCAAAAAATGGTGCCAGGATGTACAAATACATACATTAAACACCGCATAAGGTACTTGTAATCGTACCGAAGACGGAAAAAGGGATGTGGTTTACGGTTGCGAAACGAAATATTGCCAAAGTTTCTGCAAAATCAACGCTTTACTGTTACAAGAATCATTTTAGTGTAATACCAACTGATTGTTCTTAATTTAAATAAATTTAATAATTTCATAGCTGTTAGTGCTAAAGCAAGACAGGGAAAATTTTTATAAATATGCATACTCTCGGTAAAATAAGAATACATATGAAACCCGATATTTTATTTCATATATTCAGATGTCAATCCGATAAACAAATTACTACAAAATCTTTTCTTTTTATTTGTACGTAATCGATCGCTGAATCTCCATAGTGTTTTTCTTTTTCTTAGCTGTAAAATATTAGATATTTTAATAACGAAATTTTACCGCACTGTTGTTGTATTTTACATTTAATGAAATAAAATAATCTGCATATAATATTCTTCATTTATATATAAAACATGGTGGTATCCAAATGTTGCTGGACTACTGTATAACGCGAATGTGAAATAGTACAGGAGCCAAACATGTGTGAGAAGTTTGAACTTGTTTAGTTGAGTAGCAATTGCTGCATAAAATGTTAGCTGCATGGTTTGCGAATTTTACGATGGATGTAAAATTAGAGCAATGCGCGTGCATTAAATTTTATTTTAAAATAAAAAAGTTCCACTGGTACGTATAAAATGATTCAGGACGCGTTTGGTGACCGTTTGTTAAGCCGAACACAAGTTTTTGTATGACATGACCTGTTCAAAGCGGGCAGAATGGATCTTGAAGATGACGAACGATCAGGAAAAGCTTCGACGTCCACCGCGCAAGAAATCAACAGAAATTTATGGAGACCGTCGTCAGACTATTGAAGACGTTGCCGCTAAATTTGGATTAGGCTATGGAATGTGCCAGCGTATTTTTAGCGAGAAACTGGGAATGCACCGCATCGCCCAAAATTTGTTCCATCCCGGTTTGCCAAGACCAAAGAAATGCAGGCAAGTGAAAAGTAATCTCAAGAGTATGCTCGTTGCTCCTTTTGACATAAAGGGCATTGTGCCTCGAAAATTCGTGGGACCAGATGTAACAGTTAATTCTAAAGTTGTTTTTAAGCGGCTTCGCGAGGAGATCAGACAGAAAAAACCTGAACTATGGAATGGCAAAGTTTTCGCATACGTCATCGCACAGTTCTTTTCACACGCGGTCATTGGCAAAAAAATCGATGACTGACGTTCCTCATCCACCCTATTCGCCTAATTTGGCATCGTGCGACTTCGGTCTCTTCCCAAAAATGAAACTACAATTGAAGAAATTCAAGCAAAATCGCAAACACGAACTTGACTCGCTCACAGAGGCAGATGTCCAGAAAATTTTTGGACAGTGTATACTTGCGGCTGGAGACTACTCTAAAGGTGACGGCAACAGTGTAACATAGAGACGAGTTTTGGAATTTTTATCACATCAGTCAGGAAACATTTGGACACCACCTCGTAAGAGGGTTTTTAACTTAAAAATTCACCATTAAAATGTCTTTATAAAGATAAAAAGTAATAAATAATACCTAAACCTATTAGGACAAAATAAATAAACCAGATTTATTGCATTTGTCCTTGCCGTGTATCAAACATTACAGTTTTAATATCCAATTCTATTATGAAACAATTTATAGTATTAAGAAATAAAATCTTTAAAATATTAGCTACGTAACGCTGAAGTTTAATTCTACTGGTTTTCGGTTGGTTTTAATTGGCATTTACTGTTATAACACTAATTAACATCTTTATATTTACGCAAGGAAGGTTTCGAAAATTTGTAGCTTCAAAATGTGTCTCTATTTTCATTTAAATCAATCAACTAGAATGGATACTGCACACCTTTTTATGGGATAACATTTACGCGGCAAGAAAAAGGCGAGGGCGTGACGTCACGCCAATCGAAAGTCGTTCAAGTGGTTCAAACGATTACCAAATTTTATTTCGCTATATCTTGGGCCTTATTGAAGATATTTACAAAATTCTTTTAGATATCAATTTCTGAGGACCTTTTGTATTAGAATATGTTATGGACCTCTCAATTATGACGAATTATGAATTCATCATTACGATCTAGACACAAAAGAACAAAAGCCGTGTCCTCACATCGATTGTTTGGACAAGGACGTAATAATTGCAGGAATACATAGAACAGGATAAAACTGCGACGGTGACGTATTATTCCACATTAATTGTGGAGAAACGGTGTTGAAAAATTCCAGTGTGCTTTTATTACATGGCAATGCTTGCCGCTCGCAAATTCATACGTTGAGAAAAGTTGATTTGTTGACCTCGCCAGATTTAACCCCATCGGACTATATTCAAAATAAAAAAATCGTAGTAGATATGTTCACGCCGAATGAACCAGTAACAAGGTTGGGAGGAACTGTTTCCAAACTGAAACAAAGAAATTTTACGTCTTATTGCCAGAATTATTTTACGTGCATTATGTTGACTAAATAAAAATTTGTTTGGTTATCAGTAGGGGGCGGAATATATGCAAAATGCAAATATATGCATTTTTTGCATATTTTGTAAATTTTATAATGAAATGCATATTTTTCACAAATTATTATTTTATGAGCATATTTTAATGTCTTCGTCGTTAATGTGCAGTCTGAGACTGGTTTCAGGGATTTCCAATCTGAAGTTATTGTAGAGTAGGTCTTGGCTTTTCCCTCGTTAAAGGGTTTATTTTATTATTGATTTATTGCCATTGTTACTGTTGAAATAACCAAAATTATTGGTACTTAGTGACGGGGCATCAGAGGAGTTCGTAGAAATTTAAAA
>JAHWXV010089819.1:0-13152 GCA_024586415.1 Phrixothrix hirtus
ATTTGTTATATTCTGCACATGACATCAAAAATATAATTAATATCTAACAACCGGAAGTACCACTTTACTCTCGACATGTTTTGGTTTTTCGCGATTTTCTCGAAATCGGCTGCAACAATTTTTATTAAATTTTAGATTTAAAATTTTTTTCTTCTGCACATGACAGATCTAGAATTTAGTTAAAATCTAATTCCCGGAAATACCACTTTACTTTTGTCAACTTTTGTGTTTTTCACGATTGTCTCAAAATCGGCTCTAGCGATTTTTTTAAATTGAATATTTAAGTTTATCTTCTGCACATGAGATGTCAAGAATCTAGTTATAATCTAATGGCCGAAAGTGTCACTTTATTCTTGCGATTTTCTCGAAAACGTTTTTAACAATTTTTTTGGTTCTTGCTACGGTTCTTATGTCCTTGACACCCTGTTCCGTGAACTTAGAGTTTTTCCTGAAAAATTGCGTTGAAACTAGTTATCAGGGACAATCTTTGGAGTTAAGCAGGCGTTTACGTGTCCAGTAACTTGGATGGGTTTCCGTTACAATTATTGTTTCTAAAATAATCGTAAACATTGATTTAATCGTTTATAGACACTATTTCCATATCTATGTGCGTAAGAGAAAGTCGTGTGTTGCCTCACACCAAATTTTTTTTTATAAATTTTTTAAAAATTTTTTAAAATTTAGTATCGCATAAAATTTTGAAAATTGCACAGTTTATAGTATTTTTGTAGTAGATTAAAGAAAATAAAATGTTATTGTGTATATTGGCGCAATAAAAAAGTTAGGCTATCTTAAAAATCCAGGAAATTGAAGTGAAACGTGATAACAAACCCACCCTTTTTATGGATTTAATGATTTTAGCATTCTAATTTGGTTATCTATCTATTTTAAACTGCCATTTTAGGGTTTGATTGTATTTTATTATTAGATTCTAAATGTTGGTTTGATTTTTTATACCTATGTAAACCCTTTTGTTAGGCTTAATGATAAACGGCTAGTATGTTCTTAAACATTTTATTTTAAATGATGTTATTATTATACAGATATAATATTATTAAAATAGAATTAACCTCCAAAGCAAATTATGTTCAATTTTAAACAAAATTTGACGTAAAATTACTATTTATTGAGCAAGGTGATAAACTTACAATTATTTCTAATCCATGTTTAAAGCTTTTATCAAACAACCAGTTAATGGGGGAGGTTGTGTGGCAGTGAACCGATAGAGTTCATGATACACGTAGACTCAGGTTGCAACTTGTAAAGTTCCCGTCACAACAAATATTGCAAAGCATCTCCCAACCAGCCTTTGTCAGTATCTCACTTGTTTGTGGAGTGTGCCGTTGCAATTAATGTATTTTGTATTAGTGTTATGTTATTGGTATTCAGTGTTTGCCAGTATATTACGAATTTAATATTCGTATACAAGTTTTAAATTGTTAAAACATTAAAACGGTGTTATTTACAAAATGGAAGACAATGTGAAGTGCTTTGTTGGTGAGAATTTAAATGAAGCATGACATTTAAGTGGCAGGTGGTGTACCTAGATAATCAAACCTCCTTACACCTACGTTCTGATCGATTCACGACCTGGTGTTTAAGTATTTGACTCCGCCCACTTTTTCAAGTGAACGAAGTCGCACTTTTCTGTGACTCCTCCTACTCACGGAGGTTTAGAATCGCCTTGGGCCGTCCTGGACGGTTTCCGGCGTCTTCCTCGTAGGCTCCTAACCCGAAGATGAGGCGGTTGAACCTGTCCTGAACCAAAGACTACCAATTAGTGGCCTGTTCATGGATAAACGTTTGAATGGTAGGAATGCTCAGATCTTCGTCGATTTACGAATTTCGCATAAACTACGGAGCGTCTGTAGCCATGCCCAAGCACTTGTTTTGGATGACTTGCAGCTTCCTCTTGTTTGACCTAGCGGCATATCCTCAGCTAGTTGCCGCGAACACCAGTGTCGGCCTTATAGAGTCTAACCTTGTTTTTCAAAGAAAGCCTACTTTGGCGGTTCAACAGACCGTACAATGCTGCCACACCGGCCTATACTCCGGATATGTAATGGTCGATGTGGTGTCTCCACGTCAGTCGGGAGCCGAATACGACACCCAGGTATTGAACCTCGTCCTCGCCAGGAATCGGAATGTCAAACGTTTCGATTTCTTGTTGAGAATGTGTATGCCTACGCGTGCTATTTTCCGCATTGACATCGATGCTCCACATTCGGAACCAAGTTTCCAACCTAAGAACCGCCGCTTGTAGGTTGCGGAGGGCTAGCTCTGTATCTCGGGATCAGGCTAAGACAGCGGTGTCATCGGCGTAAAGCGCAAGCGTCGTGTTTGTTAGTTGGGGTAAGTCACTGCAGAAAATAGTGTAAACAAAGGCGAGAGTAAGGAACCTTGCGGGGAACCCCCGCTTCTAGGTTGATTTTTAAACGACCTATCGCTAAGATAGGACGCAATCAGCTGAACGAGCTTCCGAGGAAAGTTTGCTTCCAGTATTTGATACAACAATCCCTGGTGCCAAACTTGGCGACGTCTAATCACGTCTTTGAAGGCGAAACCTTCGGCGATTTCTTCAGCCAGCCGGAGCACCTGATGAGTGGTGCTGGGTCGGGAATGGTCTTTGCGTTTTCGGTCGCATCTTTTAGGCGGTTTACAGTTATTCGCTCTGCCAGCTTTCCCAGACAAGAGAGAAGGCTGATAAGGCTGTGATTCTGCGGAAAGATTGTGTCTTTTCCAGGTTTGGGAAGGACGATGACGTCAGCGGATTTCCAGGATGAAGGAAATTGTCGAAGTCCAACATCGCGTTCGCGATGTTTACAACTGAGGGCGGAGTTTCGGACATTGTCGAGACCTGATTGGTATTAAATATTTACGGGTAAGGACTGAAGAAGTTATGCTTCATTTAGAAAACCTGGTACAAGAAGTTTTCGCAAATTCATTCCATCATCCAAAGGTATTGTGAGATACTTTAAAGTTTCTATTACTGAAGACCATTCTGTTTTTAAAATAGCTGTATTAATTTTGTTAGAATAAAGACATCATTGCATGTGTTTATGATGATTGTTGGTCGATTGGCTTAGCCCGGAAAATAATGACACTTATGTTCATGTTTTCCATCCTGCTGATCCCCGCACGTCATTTAAGAAATCATATTCTGATAAAGTATCGGTTACAATGACATATTCTAAGGAAGTTGACTACTCTTGAACTTTCCACAGCGACTGGCGCTCGCATTCAATATCTCAAAAATTGTGTGAAGAAAATTCTAAACTGCTCGTAGTAACAAGCGGTATATTGATTTTATTTCTTTCAACTCTGGTTATTTCAACTGGCTAACTTTTATACTGCTACGTAAAAATGTTATAATGACTATTTGCAGCTCTACTCTCTCTATTTCCCATACAGAACACAAATTTTATGTCGTTTGCGGTACTCCTTATTTAGCGCATTCTATTGCTTGTTCGATGATTGTAGTTAAGAAGATATGTCTGATTATATACCATAGATGTTTCGTATCTGCCATTTTTCTAAGAATTTTCATCATAAAATATTCTACAAGGTACCATTTTGGAATTATCGAAAATAAAGACGATATTTATAAACAATGAATTTTAAATTATAAATGATTATATGTGTAAGGTTTGAAGGAAGAAAGGAAACATAAATTAATCTAGGTAAAGTAAGTTCCATTTAACGTCATTGATGTTGTTACTGCGTTGCTTATTGATTAGTTATTAATAATTAATCGGATAGCGTGCGTTAACTTTAAACAATGCAGCAAACAATATTTTAAACTGTTTATAAAATTTCGAATTTTAAAGTTCCTTTCTAAAGATTACAAAGGATTATCCTATAACTGTACCTTGCGTACTTGTATTTATTTTTGCATGAGCCAAAACCAAATTAAAGTTTGAACAAACATTTATTATTTCAACAAGTTTTCATTATAAATGAAATTTTAAAACAAATGATTGACAATTTTTCTAATATCAGGCCGTTAACCTTTGTTATGTGATTTTCGGCGTAATATTAGCAACTTGGACTAAAATATAAAATTTAAAATTTAAAAAGTCCAGTCATAATTATTTAAATGAAAACAAATAAAGATTTTATTTCTTCACTGTTTTAATAATATTTGTAAATTTTCACTTACTTGACGCCCAATTTTCTTAGTAAATATGACGTTTATCGAGCTCGCAAATTCCGATTATTGCGTGTTTTTCTCGGTGAATTTGGTGAATCGAGTTACCCAAATTTTCTTTGATTTTGGGTCGTGTATTTTTTCTGCCTTGTGCTGATTTTGGAAATGACGTCTTCGCTGGACTTGTATCAGTAATTAAAATATCACCGACTAATCGATTTCTTTATCTTGGCGCTGGACTTACAACACTTGCTTAAACTAAGTAGAATTAACGCCGGAACTCAGAGATTTCGATTTTCGTTTTCATGACTACGAAATTTGTGCAAAGTCCTTTTAACCAATCCTGTCTAAGTGTTGTGCTGATTTTGGAAATGACGTCTTCGCTGGATTTGTATCAATAATTAAAATATCAAGAACTATTCACCGACTAATCGATTTCTTTATCTTGGCGCTGGACTTACAACACTTGTTTAAACTACGCAGAATTAACGCCGGAACTCAAAGATTTCGATTTTCGTTTCCATGACTACGAAATTTGTGCAAAGTCCTTTTAACCAATCCTGTCTAAGTGTTTTAAAAGTTTGTCTGTTTCTGTCTATTAAAGAGTACGTTAAACTTCCCACGGCTTCTAGCAATATTTTTATTGGCCCTGTTAACTTTTATTGGTACCCGTCTGGATTTCTTTAGAATCACCTTTCTAACTGGCGCCACGGACTAATGGAAACTTTAACGCTTGATTTTATTTAAAATGCAAATATTTAAACCTTTACTATTGAACTAAACTATAATACTTTCTTATGTTGATTACACGTTAATTAAATTAATTAATTAGTGTGTAATGATCAATGTGCAATAAACTTTCTTACAAGTAGAGGGCCAAAAGTGGCGGAAACGCGCTTTTAAACGAAGCTAGACATGCTATTTAGAATTCAGTGAAAACATTAACGGCACGTTAGCTTAGTGTAGATGGGGCGCCGTTGTGATACAAAATGACTATTGTTAAATGGTTTTTAACATTACTCTGGCATATACATTAAAATTGCCGAATGAACGCATTAAAACGATAAACAAAATCCATCGATATGCAAAAAAAAACGGTTCTCTAAAGTGTTCTCCTTCGTAATAAACACCATTTCTGAGAGCTGTTTTCTCATGGCTATTCCTAAAGTAAACGATTTAGTATTGCATTACTACATTCGTTCAACGATATGAGTTGAAACTATGACCATACACATGGGTTCTTTAACTTAAAAAAGCATACTATGTAGAATGGTATGGTCATAGAAGTGAATTTAGTGCATGATTACGTGAGACGGCGTGAAATAGAAGATCGTGTGTTCTGTTACAAGACAATCGAGTATCAAACGTCAGTAAAAGAAAATTCACAACTTTTATCGAAATGCCTGCGTGAGTTAAACTTGGATACCAAAATGTCTTTGAAAGATTTTAAAATATGCTAAAAAGCGAGTTTAACAAAGCTTTAATTTTGTGAAATCGACTACAAAAGGGAACATCGAAATCGGCCTGGGAATTCACAGCTCGTTAAATTTCTAATAACAAATTGATATTACATTCAATTTTTTTATTTAATCGCTTAACGTCTATTTTCTCGCAGAGTCAGCACAGCAGGTTTCGGTATTAGCTTACGTAAAATATCTTTATAACAACTAGGCCTCTGAATCAATCCAAATGTGATCTCGAAAGAACCGAGCTACCAAAGCTCCCGATAACTCACTTTTCTGAGCAGTCGGTAAGATCCTGTATCCCTTTGAGAAGCACAGTCGCCCCTCCACCCTTCGTACTACAACAATGTGTCAGCTCTCGCTGTTTTTTTTGTTGTAATATACGTTAACTGAAACAGAGTATAAGTAAGCATTACCACACATTATTTACGTACAGAATTTAATTTAAAGTTTGTTAAGGCATGCTTTTTATCTAAAGAATAATTTGGCTTTTATTGAACTATTTTAATGCACCTCGTATAATGCACAAAAGTAAACGTTTTAAAATACAAGACGAATATACAGCTCGGATTTATTTGTATAGACGCTTACGTCTGCTTTGTAATTGTAACAAGTACTAATATCGTATTCACGTACATTTGAAGGGCAACGAATAGGTCACTTGTTTATATAAAAATTCCAGAGGATAGGCGCTCAAGTAAATGTAATATTTATCAGGGCAATTGCAGTAATAACCAATGTGATAGGAATTGAGGTGTCTGCTGAAGGTCAAAGTGTTTTAAACAATTGTAGGCAATTGAGTAGTTCTGATTCAGCCATCGTGTTGTTTCGGAAGTGCCGTGTGTTTTCTCTAATTTTTAGATAAGATAATCTGTCCTTATTGAATCGTGGTCATCCAGCGTTGTTGCTGAATTTGCAGTTCACATTTTGGGGATATTTGTATCAATAAGTCCAAGGCGAAAAAATTCTTCCTCAGTGACCACCTGTAGGGTCTTGAAACTTATCAATCAGTGAGGGAAACCGGCTTCTGCTTCTAACAACTGGACGCAACCATCTCGCCTGTTAAAAACCAGGGTGCTAGCCGATCATGCCGTTGTCACAATTCTTTGCGCAAAATTCAAGTTTTAAATAGTGACAAATATTAAAAAGGGCGTTGGTTCCCGATTTATCTTATTATCACGCCAAAGGAATTAGAGTTTATATAATTCTCTTGAAACCGAAACAAATGAGTTTTTTCGTCGCATTAATTACCGAACGTTTTAATGAACCTTTTGTTGTGAATTATAAAATTTAGTCTGATAATTTTAATTGTATCTTAGTTTAACAGTAACTTGTAACCAATAATTTGATTTTATGAAAGCTAGGGGGGGGGGGCGTGCGCTCTCTTACGCTTGATTCCTTTTGTTTGTATATATTTGATATTTATGCCCAATAATTGTCGTCAGAGCCATTAAGGTTTGTTCTTTAATGGAATTTTTAAATCCATCTTCAATTTAGTTTTTATAAGTAAACACGAAACTGCGTTGCCTTGGCCAATGTAAAGAAAATTATTGTTCTAATTTTATTTAGGGAGTAGTTCTTTACTCCGAATGTGAATCCCATTTGTGTACCAGTGTAAATAGTGAATTTAAACAATATAGTGTGTTTTGTGCTTAACTAGTCCTTTTATTTATTTTAAACATCATTTACTGCTTAATATTATCAACTAGTCAGTGTGCGCCTGACAAATTTAATTTTGGTACAGAATTTGTTAGTGTATGAGAAAGTATTTGTTTCAAGTAAAACGTTAATTACAGTCTAAATTGTCTTCAGCATTTTTTAAAATAATCATAAACAATTCATTGCACCGTTGATATACAGGGTGTATTAATATCCTCGAATCACTTTTGTTTAATTATCGTTAGATACGATCTAGTTCAGTTATTCCCAACAAAGAGGGCTTCACTCCTGATTTTATAATTAAGGTTAGCACTTCGCCTCATACAGAGTGATCATAAATAAGTGAGCACTTTTACCATTAGTACATTTCTTTTCAATCTTAATCTAGTATCTAAAGTACCACTAGAGTGTCTGTCTCCACTTTTAAGGTAGGTCACTAACATCGTAATATACAGGGTGTTTCGCCAACATTGCCTGATTGCAGTTCGACTTGAGAACAATGGCGCCCACCTTTTACCGATTTTGTTTTAATTCTACAGTGTTTAGCCTCACAAGTATCGTCGAACCACGCCTTGCCCCACGGTAGCTTTGCCGGCCGTGGTTAAACACACGTGATTTCAGCCAACCTGTGACAAATGTGTGAACATGCGAGCCCCTTGACATCAATCCCAATGCAACTTCCTGCGAACGCGACGGTTTCGTCTTTCTGAAAAGTCGGGTGCAGATTTTGGTTGGTTTGTTGCTCAGCAAGCGCTTTTAAATCCGCTTGAGAAATAGGCAACCTGCGTCGCTTTGCGGTAGATTTTTTTCCGCAGTTGTATAATCTTATACTTATACAACTGCTTTTAGCATATTTTGAAAAAGTATACTGCTGTACCGCGTATACTATTATAGAGAATTAAAAGTTTTGTCATCTCTGAATTTGAAATTTAAAAATCTGGTGTAATACAACACCCGACTTTCTCTTACGCACATAGATATGCCAATGGTGTCCACAAATGATTAGATTATTGTCTACATTTATTTTGGAAACAATAATTATAACGGGCACCCACCCATCCAAATTACTGGACAGGCGAAGGGTTGCTCAACTCCAGAGATTGTCCCTGATAAGTCGCTTCAGCGAATTTTTTCACGGAAAGCTCTAAGTTCACCAAAAAGGATGTCAAAGAGTTAAGAACCCTAGCAAGTTTCAAAAAAATTGTTAAGAACGTTTTTGACAAAATTGCAAAAAATTCAAAATCGCAAAAATGAAGTGTCACTTCTGGTCATTAGATTTTAACTAAATTCTTAACATCTCATGTGCAGAAGATAAAAAACTTAAATATAAAATTAAAAAAAAATCGTTTGAGCTGATTTGGAGAAAATCTCTAAAAACCAAAAAATAACCAAAGTAAAGTGGCACTTCCGGTTATGGGATTCTAATGAAATTGTTGCAATCGCGTGCGAGGATGGATATAAACTTAAATATAAAATTTTGTTTATCTACGATTTTTCGTTTTCGAAATGTCCTGTTTACATGCACGCACGTACGCGTGCACACACGCAAGTGCGCGCTCACCTACAAGCGCGAAGGCACACGCAGCCGCACGCACGCAGGCGCACGTAAACAAACACACGCTGGCGCACGCACGCCCACGCACACACGCCGCAGAGACAGAGAGAGACGCAAAGACGCAGTGAAAAACGCAGAGACAGGGAGAGAGACGCAGTGAGACAGCGAGAGGCGCAGAGACGAAACACGCAGAGAGAGACGCAGGCACAGAGAAAGACGCAGACACGCAGAGAAGGCGCAGACACGCAGAGAAGGCGCAGACACGCAGAGAGAGGCACAGACAGGGAGAAAGAGACGCAAATATGCACAGAGACGCAGACATGCACAGAGACGCAGACATGCACAGAGATGTAGACAAGCACAGAGACGCAGACATGCACAGCGACGCAGACATGCACAGAGACGCAGACATGCACAGAGACGCAGACATGCACAGAGACGCAGACATGCACAGAGACGCAGACATGCACAGAGACGCAGACATGCACAGACACGCAGACATGCACAGACACGCAGACATGCACAGACACGCAGACATGCACAGACACGCAGACATGCATAGACACCAGACACACACACACACTCACACACTCACACGCACGCACACACACACACACACACACACACACACACACACACACACACACACATTTAAATGTAAAATTTTAAAAAAATCGTTAGAGCCGATTTCGGGCAAATCTCAAACCAAAAAATGACAAGAGTAAAGTAGCACTTCCGATTATAAACTTAAATATAAAATTTTGTTTATCTACGATTTTTCGTTTTCGAAATATCCTGTTCACACACACGAACGCACGCACGTACGCGCGCACGTCCACGCACGTACACGTACGCTAGCGCACGCACGCGCAGCCACACCGCATAGAGGCCCAGAGACAGAGAGAGAGAGACACAAAGATACAGAGAGACTCTGAGACAGAGAGAGACACGCAGAGACAGAGAGAGACGCAGGACACAGAGAGAGGCGCAGAGACAGATGGAGACGCAGACACGCAGAGAGAGGAGCAGACACGCAGAGAGAGACGCGGACGCGCAGAGAGAAACGCAGACGCGCAGAGAGAAGTGCAGACACGCACAGTCCCTCAGACACATAGATACGCAGATACACACAGACACGCAGATACATTTCCGGTTATTGGATTGTAATGAAATTGCTGCAGTCGCGTGCGTGGATGGATATAAACTTAAATACGCTCGCACGCACACACGCAACGCAGACGGGGCAGAGACGCAGAGGATGGATATAAACTTAAATATAAAATTTTGTTTATCTACGATTTTTCGTTTTCGAATTGTCCTGTTTACACGCATGCACGTACGCGCGCACACGCAGGTACGTGTACACGCACCAGCGCTAAGGCGCTCGCTCGTAGGCGAACGTAAGCACACACACACGCAGGCGTACGCCGCAGAGACAGAGATGCGCAAAGACGCAGTGAGAGACGTAGAGACAGGGAGAGAGACGCAGAGAGACAGAGAGAGCCGCAGAGACGAAACACTCAGAGAAAGACGCAAACACGCATAGAGACGCAGACATTTACAGAGACGCAAACATTCACAGAGACGCAGACATGAACAGAGATGCAGATATGCACAGAGATGCAGACATGAACAGAGACGAAGACATGAACAGACACGCAGGCATGCACAGACACGCAGGCATGCACAGACACGCAGGCATGCACAGACACGCAGACAACAGACACACGCACGCACACACGCACACACACACGCACGCAACGCACATACACGCACATACACACACGCACATACGCACACATGCACACACACGCGCACACACGCGCGCGCCCACACACACACACACACACACACACACTCACTTAAATGTAAAATTTAAAAAAAATCGTTTCAACCGATTTCGAGAAAATGTCAAACCAAAAAATGACAAGAGTAAAGTAGCACTTCCGATTATAAATTGAAATATAAAATTTTGCTTATCTACTATTTTTCGTTTTCGAAATATTCTGTTCACACACACATACGCACGCCAACCCACGTACGCAAGCGCATTTACGTTCGCACGCACGCACGTAACGCAGAGACGCAGAGACACAGAGAGAGACGTAGGGATAGAGAGAGAGAGAGGCGCAGTGACGGAGAAAGGGGCGCAGAGACAGAGGGGCGCAAGGACACAGAGAGAGACGCAAGGATAAAGAGAGACGCAGAGACAGTGAGAAACGCAGAGACACAGAGAGGCGCAGAGACACGGAGAGAGACGCAGAGATACAGAGAGAGAGGCGTAAAGACTGAAAGAAACGCAGACACGCAGAGAGAGACGCAGACAGAGGCGCAGATATGCACGCACGCACACACCCACGCACGCACACACCCACGCACGAATACACGCACACGCATGCACACTTAAATGTAAAATTTAAAAAAAAAAATCGTTGGAGCCGATTTCGAGTAAATCTCAAACTAAAAAATGACAAGAGTAAAGTGGCACTTCCGGTTATTCGATTGTAATGAAATCTCTGCAGTCGCGTGCGTGGATGGATATAAACTTAAATATAAAATTTTGTTTATCTACGATTTTTCGTTTTCGAAGTATTCTGTTCACACACACGCACGCACGTCAAACCTACGCACGCAGGCACACTTACGCTCGCACGCACTCACGCAACGCAGACGACGCAGAAACATAGAGAGTGACGCGGGGATAGAGAGAGAAAGAGAGGGTGACGCAGTGACAGAGAGAGGGGCGCAGAGACAAAGAGGGACGCAGGGACACAGAGAGAGACGCAGAGATAAAGAGAGACGCAGAGACACAGAGAGAGGCGCAGAGACACGGAGAGAGGCGCAGAGATATAGAGGGAGGCGCAGAGACAGAGAAAAACGCAGACACGTGGAGAGAGACGCAGACACGCAGATACACACCCATGCACACGCACACACACTTAAATGTAAAATTTAAAAAAAAACCTTAGAGCCGATTTCGAGAAAATCTCAAACAAAAAAATGACAAGAGTAAAGTAGCAATTCCGGTTATTGGATTGTACTGAAATTGCTGCAGTCGCGTACGAGGATGGATATAAACATAAATATAAAATTTTGTTTATCTACAATTTTTCGTTTTCGAGATATCCTGTCCACACACAGGGACAGGCTATTTTTTAAAAACATGATTTTAATACTTAGGGGACCCGAAAACGTGTATTTCCGCTAAAAACTGGACATCGAAATTTGGACGAAAGCGATACTTTATACTATATTTCATATAGGTAAGAGAAAGTAAAAATGAAAAAATACAGAAATTAAGCAAAGAAATAAAAAAATGTCCCATCGTTCAGGAAAATTGAATTCGTAATTAAATTGATCGTATCCGTGTTAAGGTATTGAACTATTCAGAAATAGTATTCTTATAAAAGCAAATTCTTATTTTGATGTAAATTTTTAATTAGAATTAAAGAACTTAATTATTATTAATACAGTCCAGTGTCATTACTGATTTCTGTTAGGTTAATATTAAAAAACTTAGGCCAAACTGTGATTTTCGAAATAATAGTTTATAATTAAATATAATTATTTAATTATGTCGTAGAAAGTTGTGACTTTTATTGTATTAAAATTAATATTAAATGTGATAGTTCCTTTAATTTACAATAATTGGTACAATTATCATACAAAGAAAAAATAAAATAGATGTAAATGTGAAAGTAAATATGACGTAGATATTTATCTGTAATTGACTAAAGAGTTAGAGGTATTTCAATTCTTCGGTTTATTAATAAACGCGCTACCGAAATACTGAGGTCTTCGTTGGTGAATCATTAGATATTCCAGAAACATACGCGTAGGTTTGAAAGTGAAATTGTTTGTCCGAAATCGGCATAGAAATTTAATAATAATCATTGACGGATATAAAAAATTTATTTTGATGTCGCTTTCGATGAACTTTACGAAAGTTCATTTAGTGTAGACATAATAAATGTGATAACGAATTTATCATTTTTTTCCCTCAATGTCATAACTTATTTAGATTGATTTTATATATTTTATTTTAATTTTTGAGGGAAATAAATTCGTCGTAGATATTATTCTTAATTTAAATGATATGCCCCTTTGAAGGAAGTTGAATTTAGACGTATTCTGCCTATGCTAGGTAAAAATAATGACAGAGCCATCTATTGTTTATACCGTATGTCAAACTAAACTTTAGATAAAGAGAGGCAGTGACAAACAAACTCTTTTAGTGACTCTTGTCTTTGATAGATTCAGTCGGTTGTTATCTGTCAAAAGTTTTAATTTGAATTGAAGTAGTTTTATTTTCGTATTTAAACATTTTA
>JAHWXV010089823.1:0-11581 GCA_024586415.1 Phrixothrix hirtus
ATATATATATATATATATATATATATATATATATATATATATATATATATATATATCTACGTAAGTACATATAATATGAATACCGTTAAAAGTTTGAAAGCAGTTTCAACTTCCAATGTGTATTTATATAAAACTATCGCTTGCAATATAATATATTAAACTTGGGTAATACATGATGCAAATGCAGCGATTACGTTTGCCACGTAAATTTGCGACTGCGGATGATGATGCAATACTATAAACAAATTCCAGTCGTTCAGGGACTTACGTACATATTAAAATTTAATTTTACAAGATTTTAAAATAATAAAGAGGACTACAATTTTACTTTTAATAATAAAACGAAACAATACGTAACGCTAAAATATGAAATTGTCTTGTTTGTAGAGTTAAGAATTTTTCAATTAATTTTGTCACCGACGCCATTACAGTATGCGTTCATTTGTTTGTATAAAACTACCATAAATACATAGTTTTTGTAAGAAATAGAAACTCCTTAAACTACTTACCTTCAAATTTTGTGATAAGTGTTTTAAGACCGAATTTATAAGAAGATTATTTAAAAAATTTTCACACAGCACTACTATAATAATAAGTATTGGCGGTTCAATTTCAAACCAGTTTATTCAAAAAAACCGATGCCAATTTTTGTGTAATTTTTACATCTTATCAATAAATCATTTGTTATTATAATTGAGAAGTTTTGTTTTGTTATCTTTAGCCATTTCGTAAATGTTATAAATTTTTTACAAAAAAGTGCAATAATTTGGCGTGCTCTCAGAATGCTTATTTTGAAAAGTTTATAAGTTTGTTATTGGTGTACAAAATTTAACGAAATTGGAGTAGTATACAGCACAAACCTAGGAAAGGAGATGTTGTATATTACAGTTTAGGAAGTACTTGTAGTTTATCTATTTTTTGCAAAAAAGTTAAATTCACCACATTCCGTTATTTATGATAGAAATTGAAAATTTCATTTTATATTAAATGTATTAACATTAGTTGAACAACAAATTAATTGATTTTAACAAATTATTAAAAGTTCTTTTATAATTAAAAGTGAAAGATTTTGTAAAAGATGCAAATAACTGCTGCCGATGTGTTGATTCGCAGCTAACCGGATTGAAGGTCATTCTGAGGTAAGCGGCAAACATGTTTTTGTTATATGAAATTATGATTTGCGAATAATATAAACATATTTTGATGGTTTCAACAATACCAAACGATTTTCGTGATAAATATTTTTAAAATTAATAGATATTGAAAAAGGAAATCCACGCAAGGACCTTGTGATAACGATTTAAGCTTGTTTATAAAAGAAATCCGATTTTAATCAAAAGAGCATAATGATACACAGTGCATTATAAAGTGAAAGTATTACTTTATCTGAAATTCAAAGAAAATATCTCAAGACGTGTTCGCACAATTTAAAAAAATTGTATTGACAATTAAAGAGTATTTCGAAATGGAAAAAAACTTGGCATAAATAATATTAATGTTCAACAAGTAATAAAGCGAACAGCGGATTGTTTGGAAATTAGCACAAGCAGAGTTGAAAGGATTTCACATGAACAAAGGATTTCTAGTACTGTTATACCAGCTAAACCCAGAAGTGGCAGGCCTAAGATAGAAGTTGATGATTTCGTGAAAGGCATTATAAGAAGACATATATTCTTTTTCTATATGGAAAAACAATTTCCAGCCATAAATGAATTAAATCAAAGGATGAAAGACGATATTACTGGCTTTCCACAGTTTGTACTTCTACGCTAAACAAATGAATAAAGGAAATGAACTCTATCTATAAAAAGTTAGAAAGTAAACCGATACTTATGGAGAAGAATAGTATAGCTGCTCAACGAGTGAACTACTTATTCACTAGTAAAGGATAGAGAAACACAGGTTAGAATATATTTTATACTGATGAAACATGGCGCGGCGCAAATCACTCTAAAAAAGTTTGGCCGGGTAGAAATTGTTACACCAGAAATTCGTGATAGCTTTGATAATTACAGGGGAACCACTCACGAAGTTAATGGGTGCAGATGTGGTATCAAACATCCATCTGGGGCAGGAAGAAGAGTTATTATTTGAGATATAGGTAATGCAAATGAATTTTTACCAGGTTGTTTGAAATGCTTCATTAGTAAAGAAGGGTCGGACGATTACCATAATGAAATGAATAAACAGCATTGTGAAGAATGGCTCAGGCATGTACTAACTGTGATTCCCGCGAAATCAGTAATTTTTCTTGATCAAGCTCCTTATCATACAATGTTAAATCCAGACTTCCGCAATCGTACAACATCACGGAAGAAAGTAAGCGTAATGGAATGGTTAATAAACAGAAAAGTACCTTAACCCGAAGGAATTATTAATTTTAACAACTTAACGAGACCTGTACTGATGGAACTATACCGCACATGCAGTTTTCCGAGAAAATATTTGTTGGATATAATTATCAAAGATGTATAAGAGAATAATGTAAAGCTTATATGGCTTCCAGTGGCCCACTGTGAATTTAATCCAATACAGTTGGTTTGGGCGTATGTTAAAGATAAGGTAGCGTAGTCTAACACGACTTTTAAAATAAAAGATGTTTTGAAACTTTGCGGATCAACCATGCAAAATGTACTAAAAGAAGGTTGGGCTAATTGTGTTAGCTATGCTATGAAAATTGAAGAAAAGTATAAGGTGAATCAAAATATCATAGATATCTCCATAGAACCATTAATCGTTAATGTGCAAGATGAGTATGATACTGATAACGGAGTTGGTGAAAGTACTGACACTGAAATCGATGAAGACGACGAAGAAAATGTTTGTATTTAACTGCTATCGGAATATAACACTTATTACTTATTAACCTTCCGTGGGATGGGCTACGGTCTTCCAGTGTTACAACTGAATACAAATAATCCTTATTGTTTATGTTACAGTGTTGATAAATAATCGAACCGGAGTATTATACTTTTTACTGTAGTTTTTAAAACGCTTTACTATAAATTATGAAAACGGTACATATCTTATAAATAAATTTTTGTTATACGCTGTATGCATAAATAGTTAGAAATAAATAATTACATGCAGATAGTTTCTTAGAATTTTTATTATTGTGCCGCTTCTGAGTAATAGCAGTCTCTAAATCATTGAAACATATTATCCGCCCACAGTGTCGCTTTGGTTAACGCTCCCTTCTTCCCCTCGCTGAATGTTTCCCGAGTGTTCTTTCGCATAACCTTTTTTATCTCTTCAGGTCTTCACAATGTTTCTTTTAAGTAGATCTTTTCTTATTACGTGTTAATTTCCCTACCTGTATAATGAGTAGGAGGAATATTTAGATATCTCTTCAAATAAGCTAAATAGAGTCGTTCGCAATTATTGATTGTAATTTCGTTATTAATAACCGAACAGCATTATAATTTGTAAAAACTATATAATGTTGTCCAGTCAATTATATATCCAAGTGTAAGCCACTTTGGATGAATGGTTTTTGTTAAATTTGAAGTTCGACATTCTAAAAATATCAATGAAAAACATATTTTTCAGAACATATTTTACATTTACCAGCGAATGCAACTTTGGAAAATTTTGAAGTTCACCGTACTTACACAAACAACTGTTATCAAGATAAACTTGGTTTGATCTAACTCGGTTTATTAATTTCTGAAATACACGGTTTGACAGACTGATGTGATGCATATTGTGCTTCTGATAACATCGCGCTTGTTTGTTTAAAATGTACTTGACTTGACAGGTAGTTATTTTTTTCCAGTAGCAAATTTGTTCTGCACAGTTCTCCCTAATAAATGCTTTTCTGAACTTCCCGTGTGTAGATATTGACTACTGTGTATCTTGTTACTTTAAGATAAATATTGAACTTTGTAGACTTAAATAACAATATTGTAATTAACTCTTGATATTTGTTTGTACACTTCGAAATTATGACTTTGTTGCCGCAAATGAAGTATTACTAATATTCACCAAATTCGTTTAAAGCAATAAAATATTTCAGTTGAATCTACTACTTTGTTTATTATTATACACGCGCATTCTTGAGAAAACGCCTGGATTTATTTTAACATAATTGTGTCCAAACAAAGCAATTTGTTTACCATTATTATACTGTTCTCTTAGTGTTGAGCCTTATTGATGTACATTTTAAAAATGTTTGAAGAAGAATTGCATATTTGTAAATGTTCATAGATTTTCATTACATAAGATCTGTTGATGATACTTGTTAAGAGAACAGGTGTAGTATTTTATGCAAAAATTAAAAATAGTGTTAAATACAGTTTTAGAGAGATAATTTGTCACCATCTCAGCGCGTGTTTTAAAGGGTACGAACAGTCCTTGATTAAATATTACACTACAACTATTTATGTAAATTACACTAGCGAAATAATAGAATAAATAAGATTCTTGCTATTTTCTAGTACAATGTGGGCCTAAACTTTTCTAAGTGATTGTGAAAATCAATTACTATTTCGATGCCATTTACATTAATTTTTTTTGTACTGAAAAGCTACAAAAACCTGGAAAACTTATAATTTGAGAGTTTTCTGTGAACTGGAGATTGAAATTTGTAAAGTTTTGGTTTATCATTAATTAATTAGTGGAATTGAAAAAGCATATCGCAAACATTTTTACGTCGGATATTTACCAACAGAGATGACCACATATGATACCGTTTCCCGCTTTCAACAATATTGGTTTATTTTTAACATTTTTTGTTCTGGCAGATCACGGTCTGCTTTTACAAACTGAAACATCCAGCGTATACAAGAAAGTGTTGAAAAAGCACCCACAGCTTTTACTAGAAGATTTGAAGTTCCTGGCCTTTTATTGAGTTATTTGAACCGATAGGTGCCCTAAAATAGATTTAAACCATTTAGTAGCTGCAGCACAGTAGCCGAGCTGTAATTCAAGCTTTGTCGGGACATATTCTTAGAATAATTGGGTAAATAGCCTATATCGAGCGTAGCAGGAGGACACATAATCTAATTGAGAACTATAGAGGCATTAATATAATGTCGCTTGTCCCAAAAATGTTAGATAAGTTGGCTGCTTCTCAAATTGCTTGGTTCTCTCGTAATATATTATATTACGAGAGAATTATTAATTACATCCTATCAACACGGTTTCACATCACGTAGATCTACCATTACCAACTTATTTGTATGTGAACATTATTTATCAAATGCTTTAGATTCAATGAAGCAAGTAGACTCCATCTGCACTGATTCCAGCAAGAAAAAATTAGCATATCTGGAGTTTCATTAGCATAGATAACATCCTTCTTGAAGAACCGAAGTCAGATTGTGCGTATAAAAAATTATCTCCCTAATGCTATTCAAATAAGCTCTGGAGTTCCTCAGTGGTCGCACAGTGGACCCATTTTATTTATAATGTCCATCAATGATATAACAGATGTCATTAAAAATAGTAATTATCTTCTCTATGCTGACGACTTAAAAATATATAGAGTCATTGATTCTGAATACGACTGATTTAAATTACAGCATGATTTTGATAACATATATAAATGGTGCAAGGAAAATAAATTAGACCAAAACATCAGTAAGTGTGCACAAATAACCTTTTATAGAGGAAAAGACAAAATTGAATTTATATATAACGTCAACTATATCAATTTACAAGTAAAGACTGAAGTTCGCGACCTATGAGTTATTTTTGCTCTTTCATTTAAATCGCATGTCAGCTTTATTTGCGATAAGGCTATAAGAATTTGAGGAGCCATATGGCACATTTCCAGGAATATGAGCATTGATTCTATAAGGCAACTTTATTGTTCTTTGGTACGGTGTTATCTTGAATATGGTGCTATAATATGGTCACCGTATACTCTAAGTAATATTAATAAGCTTAAAACCGCACAGAACAAAATCCTGCGCTGCATAGAATTTCAAAGCGGAATACAACATGTTAAAGGAGAGGATGGCCCAATGCGAAATGATTTGCGACTACATTTACTAAGGGATCGTCGATGCTTTGCTCAGCTTTGCTTTCTACATGGACCTATAAACGGCACAAAAGATTTCCCAGCAGTATTAAATTTATTGAATTTTAACGTACCTAATCACATTACCAGGACCGCGCCATTATTCAGGACTAAAACATACTCTACTAATATATCATCCAACATCCCTATTAATCTCATTATGATGGACGCAAACCACTACATACATGAACCATGGTTTAATTTTTTGATAGCATACGCGTTAAGTTTAGATTAGACCTTAAGCGTAACATTCATTCTTAAGTTATGCTTCATCACTTATCAATTTGTAATTTGTTTCTCTATTTTTATTTAAAATTTTTTTTCTAGTACTAGGGCACAATCTTTTCGTTTCATTATAAATTGCAACTGTTATATATTTTAGTTAATAGTTCTTTTTTGTAAATGGTGTTTACCGTAAATAAAGTTATTATTATAATTGACGTTATCCTTCATGTTTGATCATTCTTTGAAAAATAACAAATACAATTAGTAATTTATCTAAAGATTCTTACAGGAAGTTATCAGTATTTAAAATCACTTGGAGCCCTCCTATCCACCCCATACACAGAACGTCTCAAATGTAAGCAGTATCCTTTCTAAGAGTAACCAACGCCGATGTATAAAGTCAAAATTTAGCAAAATAAATATTTTGCATGATGTTATTCGTTTAATTCTAGTACATTGCGCATGTATTATGGAATTGACAGCAAGTTGAACTAAGCATTGAAACCATATCGTAGTATGTACCCTAAACACGTATTATATTATAATATTTTTTATAATATGCATCACACAAAAATGTCTACTTTATTAAGTACGTATAACATACAAACATTGTTAGA
This sequence comes from Phrixothrix hirtus, assembly GCA_024586415.1. Taxonomy (NCBI): domain Eukaryota; kingdom Metazoa; phylum Arthropoda; class Insecta; order Coleoptera; family Phengodidae; genus Phrixothrix; species Phrixothrix hirtus. Next base: position 6,865 of record JAHWXV010089823.1, read on the forward strand.
AAGTGTTTGGCTCGAAAGAAATTATTACCTTCTCTTGCGTATATGAAATATAGTATAGAAGTCATGTTTTCGGTCAAAATTTTCGATGTTCAGTTTTTAGCGGAAATACACGTTTTCAGGTACCATGAGTCCGAAAAACATGTTTTTAGAAATTGGTCTGTGTGTGTGTATACGGTTGTGTGCGTGTGCGTGTGCGTGCGTGCGCGAGCGCGTGTGCGTGCGTGCATCCGTGCGTGCGTGCGTGCGTGAGCGAGCGCGTGCGTGCGTGCGTGCGTGCGTGAGTGCGTGCGTGCGTGCGTGCGGGCGCGTGCGCATGCGCGCGGTTGCGTGGCTGCGCACGCGTGTGTGTGTAGCACTTTCGTGTAAGAATTTCGTTAAAACATAATGACCGGAAATGACACCTTATTCTTGTGATTTTTAAGTTTTTTGCCATGTTTCTTGCGCCTGTAATGATATATTACATGAACTAATTGGTTTCTTTGAGAAAATTCGTTGAAGTGAGTTATTGAGAAAAATCTCTTGAGTTAAGCAACGTATTGTCTGACGAGTAACTTGGATGGGTGACCGTTCCAACTATCATCCTCAAAATAAAAATAAATTAATATTTTAATGCTTTGTGTGCATTATTCACATACTTAATTACTTTTTATTTAAATCTATAAATTATTTCTATTTTAAAAAATTTAATTATAAAGCTCCTAGTACATGTTTAAAGGAAATTATGAATGGATGAATTATTTATGCTTTTAAATTAATTTTAAAGTTTATAATTTATGTGTATAGGAAAGTCACTAACGTTAATAAATTCACATTAAATTTAAAATGTGTAAGAGAAAGTTGTGCGTCGTCTTAGACCAGATTTTTTTTATTCTGTGCTAAGTGTAGTTTCCTTACAATGAATATACCAGTTTATAATTTTAAATTTTAAATTATAAATATTTTCAAATCATCTAATTACTCTCCAAAATAGTTTTTTATTTAATTTTAATTGTCTAATAACTTGAAATTTATGACTTCCGGCTATTTCTTCTAATAATATATATGAACCTGACGAATATTTAAAAATTGCATTATGACAATACAGAATTTTTTACTAAACACACGTTTGAATTTGCTGTTTTGTTACCCTTTCATAATAGTAATTCATGAAAGTACCGCACTGAGAATACAAACCCACTTGCAGTTTAGAGTATTTCAACATTTCTACCTTCAGTATGCAAATATGCCTCTCATCGACGCAGAGAATTATCCCGAACCATTAATAAGCAGTCCGGTCCTCTACGAAATTCATTAGCAGCAACGGAACTCGGTTGCCGCAAATCGTCTTAATTTTCGACCGGACTATTATACACAGCATTTTTTATGTGACCCCATAAAGAATCTAAAGGAAACCGTCGTGCGTATAATTGTTCTATTCGACCAATTATAATTACACTCGATATATATCATATCACTCTATTCTTGTTATTACAACCTTTATATTTACAGGTTTTTAATAATTTCAAGAATGCGTCTTATAAACACGGATGATTGAGATAGAATAAAGCTTATCATGTACTACAGCAATGTCAACAAGAACTGTTCATCGGCTGGGTGGGTCAACACTACCGTTGTAAGCTTACAGGATCGGATTTGAAACTGTAATTAGTAATACCTTTTTAACCGTGCATTTTAGAAGAAAACTTTATAAGAAAGTTTCGTTATACGTTTTCATAATGCTCCTCATTTTTAGACATCCTGTATAGTATCGATTTAGTGACCTTCCATTACGGTTTACTCTATTATGTGGAATGTATGAGAATTCGGAATAAAGAGATGTTATTGCAGAAACACGGAAACAAAGTAGGGACCTAGATCAAATGATTTCGATAGTTTCAATTTCATGATCTTCAGATAGTATCTTTTGGTGTGTGCAACCTGTAATCTTGTATTATCTTCTGTTAACAAGAAACTAGAACCTCCATCATATGTAGCGGAATAACATATATATTTGACAGATGAAGCAATTCTGGGATAACCTTCAATTCTATTTCATCTTAAAGACTAATACCATTTCAAGGCATTACCGGTGATCATCAAATTTGGCGACTTCCAATATAGTATCAGGGGAATAGCGTTTATTAGTGCGTATAAACATGACTTCCACATTCGCAGCGGGTTATCTGTGACGAGCAATGGTCTTTAGTTTTGAAAGTATCATGCGTCATTTTTACGATGAATATTTAATCTATCTATTCCATGTTGCCGCACTAAAATCAGATTTTGCAGGATCACTCCTGGTACTAAATGCTACTTTGTTACTCTCTTCTTATGGTATGAGCACAAATGTTTGTTCTACCGATTATTCTCAAGGCATGATACTATTTTTTTATAATAAATGTAGTAGTTGATACAATTTTTATGTTTGGGCTTTGTCCAGTCTTTCTCTTCTATTAACCGGTCAGCATGTACCGATTTCATAAGTGATGAATAACAGAAGAACATACAAAAAATTTATTGCAAGTTGTCGACAAGCTTTTGCATTTTTAACCAAAGCAACTTTACAAGTAACTTCTGATTTGAATAAGCTACCCCACCTTAACTGGATAAGCGCCCAGCCTGTAATTTAAAATATTCTAATTAGTACTAGCGCCAACACAGGCTCGTTGGTTCATTAACGTATTTCAGTATTACTGTACTAAAAGTTGGATTAAGTTCGATTTTTGATTAGGTGAGAAATTTTAAATCTGTAGTGCCTATATTTTGATAATTAAGTAATGCATATGCATACATCTTAAAAATGTATCACGTAATTGAAACGAAAATTTTTTGCTATTCAAGAACTCCATAAATATGAGTTTCTCTATTTTTTCTAAGCAAAGTATTATAAAACTGAAGGTGCCTAAGGTTAATTTAGAAGTTAAAAATAAATTTCTTTATCTTTAGATATCAATAAAGTTCAGAAACTTAGAAAATGGTGTCTATTTTATAATAAACTTCTTACATCTATTTAGACTAAAATGCAGAAAGTCAACTTCTGAAATTATTCAGTCGTCCATCTAAACAATTTCACCTTTAAATCATGGTAACGCTTTGCTTGGGCATCATGCATTTTCAAGTTTATACAACTATCTGCTGCGCAATATTTGGAACTGTATTTTCCACGTGTGCTATTGCTAATAATTTTACTCTAAAGTCTTGGGTCAGTTTATCTTGGTAGCCAACCCGGATTTGTTTCAAATATTTGAAATATCCATTGCCTCTTTTATAAATGGTTGCAGCATTTTCTTCCTTGCGATTTTATTACATTGACTTTTGCAGTTCGAATGAACCCAGTGGGTCTTAAAGGGTAATGTATGAAGTAGCCAGAACGATGACAGACTCTACTCTACTGCAAATATGTTCAACTTACAGGATAATACAGTCAAGTACTTGGCAAATCGCTAACTAGTAGCTATCAGCTAACATTGCTTTTTGACGGGAGATTAATAAATAAGGGATAAAAATGTTTGCAATGTAGTTCCCTTTCTAGCATTAACCCTTACAGACATTTTCTGTGGTTAAGTGTAATAATAACAGCTTTGTAAACGCCTATTTGAATGTTATAATTATACGCATTATAGAATTCTGTGCTGCAATGAATACACTGGAGCTATAATTAACCTCTGATATGGAAGCATGACGTTCTCAAGTTGTATTGTATACATGGCGTAACGCAAGAAACAAAACGTGAGTGGAAATTATTGTTATTTTTTGCTCAGTGAATATGTTTTAGTACTGTTCTCAAATTTTTGGTAATGGACTTAAAATTACAAATTTTAAAGTAACTAGTACAAAATCTTCAAAATATTAAATTATGTGAAGATATGAACCTAATTTTTAATTTATTTTGATTAATTTTTTTTTAGTTTAATGCCCCTATTAATTGATAATTTATTTTTGCTTATTTTAATTACAATAAAATATTTTATTTTGAGTTTAATTATTTTGTTTTACTTTGTTGAAAATTTCAGGTTTTCAAACAAATTTTACATTTCAGTTTTTTAAATTTTTTTTTGAAAGGTAAAAATTTTTTTTTTTGGTTTTATATAAGCCATACATAGCAGTACGTTTTTAAAATAGTTGATTAAATTCTTATGGTTAATTTTAATTTATATTTTGTCGATGATAAGATACTAGACTTCCATCTGGCTACACAAATTCCAGGTCAGCTGTCTTCAAAAGGGTTTACGTCCCTTTAAAATAATCCAATTCAAACGTGCGGTCTTCTCTTTAAGATTAGCGCCTATGCACATTGGATGTTATTTTCCAGTTACTTTAGGAAAACTTAATCTACGTAGATATGTAAAATTCGCAAACGTTAGTGATGCCACGACTTACTCATGCATGATACAAATTAAATCATTTACATCTTCTATCTTCAACGGACCTTACAACTGGCCTTCGCTTGATTGATTCACCAGAGATACTCGCGCACAAGAAAAAGATTAGATGAAATTTCCGCCTCAGATCTTATATTAACATTCGAACATCCCACTACTGCATTTTATAACCAATGGCTGATTTCAGATTTTAAAAATTTTGGTTTCATGTTTAAAATAACTTGTAATGTGTCTACGCTCTTCACCACGTTTACCTTTAGTTAAACAATTGGATAAACAATTATTAAAACGCAAACTTGATGTCGAGTTAATATATAGTTAATATATATATATATATATATATATATATATATATA
>JAHWXV010089844.1:0-11740 GCA_024586415.1 Phrixothrix hirtus
TTATATATATATATATATATATATATATATATATATATATATATATAAGTCAATAATCAGTTAAGCAATTCAACAGGACTTACATTCTAAGAACATACAAAATTGCCTAGTGAAAAATAGGCTCGTAACAACTTATTTACAAAATCCAGCTGCTTATTTTAACTCGAAGACTTGAAATGATGGAGATAATTTACAAAGGAGTTCTAGCTTTTGCTAATGACACAACAATACTAAAAAAAGAAAAGAAAAGAAGCTGCTTAAACAACATGTAATCAAAACGAGTACCCAGGTTATTTTAACAATGGTAAAACTAACAATTTATAGTACAATCGTAAATGTAATATAAACAGTTAACCTAAATGATTGAAAACTACAAACGTAAAATGCGTCACTGAATTAATTCAAATTTGACGCTAAGAGTATTTTAAATCCGTAATTCATTTATTTCTTTAATATTCATAGATAACGGAAGGTAACGTCCTTTAACTAGCTTTACGTTATTTTATACAAACAAATCTTAGTCCGTTGGTGATAGCACGTAAGTTCATAGTTACGTGCCAAAGCAAAGGTATTCCTTCTTTGCTAGGTTTCGGAATAAGCGAGGAAAGAACGAAAGAAAGTATGTCATTTACAGGTGAAAGAATGCTCTGGACTCGGCAAGTGCTTTTACTTATTAATTATCAGGATAAACAATCCCCTATGGGTAGGATGATACATATAAGAAGTTAGCTCTTCTTCTATTACAAGGTTTACCCCAAACTACTTGGACAAACTACCTACGGGTCTGAAGCCAGGCAGGTACTTTATAACTTTAATAGAGGCACATATTGTTTCCCTAAATATAAAGAAGACACTCCCGAACAAGTAGTCGATACTTTTGCTACCTCACACAAGCGTATCTGTCTTAACACTGTCCCCGCCCCTCAAATTCCTTTCTCACGGGACTATACTCCCCTCCGCCCCGATTAGGTCTAACATTCGTTAACAAGGCAGCACGAAAAATATCTTTACACATGTTGAATAGTAACCCAGCTAATTATTTATTAAGCTTTAAATGGTATCATTCACGTTAATTTCTTGTGTGCATAACTTTTATACTTTGTAACGAATAGTTCTTAACCTTGTTTTGATCTTGACGCATGGTCTTATATGCATTACCACAATTTTTACAATATTTTATGTAATACTACTACAGTTTTAACTAAAATTACTTTGTAATATTTCAAAAGTAAAAATACAATGTGTGTTCAAATAGATTTTTAATTTGGTTTTATTCTTCCTTAAATAGGATCGATTTCTAAATTATTTTGATGAATTCTAGTTTAACGAAAATTATATTAATCATTAATGTGAATGGTACTAAATATCGCTCAATTTACCCAAAATACTCAAATGAACAGCAAGAGATGATAAGATAACATTATTGCAGATCAGAAATCAGTAAAAAATAAAATAATATTTCTTCCCTGCGATTTAATTAAAATAGTTAATTAAAATTCTTGATTTGAATAAGCTAAAATAAGGAGAGACGTATTTTAAAAGTAACAAATGTTTAACTTTGGGAACTATTGACTCTGGGCACTTTTCTATACAGTACTCGTAAAGGTTATCTTGAATTTGCTCTTATGTGGATACTCAGACTTTTTAACACTAGGCCAATAATTAATAAGAATTAGTAATTAAACTAATATAAATAATTAATCAATGACCGAAATTCAAAATATTGTTAATGCTAACGGAAGTCATAAAACTAGCTGTAGGCTCTTGGTCATTTACTGTTCACTATGAAAGTTTGTCTACCTTTGCAATCCAGGTAACTAAGAACGATTTATTATTTATTCAAAAAATGTTTAAATGAAAATTCAATTTTTTAAGGCTCATTAAATACAACTTTAAACGGGTGCACTAACCCTAAGTTCAAATAAATCAATTAATTGATTAATTCACTTGCCTGTTGTTGTTGGTTCTTCTAAGCTACTCGTTTTGTACATTTTGCTTTCTTCAATATCGCAGTTGCCCTTGGAATTTAATTTTCGAAGATTTTCAGCTTGATTCAACTGCTAAATTCGGCGCTCTGACAATGAAATGATTTTAAAGTTCGCAAAATTTAAGGTACCGTTTCTATACGTTTGTATTCATAAAAGATGACTTTATCCGTATTGTGATTACATATTTTTATATTTTAAGTTTGTATAAATCTAATAAGTTGTTAATTCAAAATTCAAATTTATTTAAAAAGAATGAATCGCCGCTACACCTGTAAGTTTTGACTTTATTTTGTACGTGTAAGGTTGGTTTAAATAAGGTTTAATGCTAATCATCCTTAAGGTAATACAACATTTACATATAAAAATGTGAACACAAAAATAAACAAGTTGCGGCCAGTACAATGGCTATTTAATTGTGAAAAATCTCACCTTCACTATCTACCTTTACAAAATTGTGCAATTCCAACTGTTTTCAAAAATTGTGCCAGGGCAACATTTTAAAATTTTCAATTTAATCGTCTCTGTGCATATTTACGAAGTTAAAAACAAATTCAGGTACTAACGCAAGATGACAATCTTATAGGAATGCAAAGTTTCGCATTATTGACACTAGGCAAAAAATAATTTGTCGAATGATTATAAAACTTTTTGACTGTATTTATTTAAATCCATAATGCTCAAATTTGGGAAAAGGGTTAAAACTATAGTATAAAGAAACAAGAACATTAAGATTTTCCAAAACGTTCAGTATATCGTAGATGTTCACTTACGTAGGTGAACATTAACGTTTTGGGAAATATTAGAAGGTTTTGAGTTTTTCAAACTATACGTACTTTGGAATGTTTTCTTTATAATGAAACAAATTAGATAAACATGTTGAATATTTCAGAATATATGTTATATGAAATTTGTGCGATTGTACAGGATATCCAAAAAAGGGATCGACATTTTGACTTCGGTATTAATGAAATGTAACATATTTCTGTAACGATTTATTTATGAAAAGTGAAGATGCTTTTCACATCGGCAATGAAGATAATTTATCACTAGTTCATGCATTTCCCTCGAGACTGGTTTTATTTCCAGTGCAATATTTCCTATTAACTGGAGTACATTATCTGGAATCTTTTTGTACACCTTACTTATAAGCTAGCCCGCAAAAATAATCGGATAAGAACAAGTGGCGGATTCTATGGCGACAATTTGTTAGGAATGGCTTAAGTCGTTCGATTAGCTGTGTGACGCATGTCTCCCCCTTGTTGAAATCAAGTTGTTAAATTAAAACTTTGAAACTAATTATGACGAGGTAAGAAAACCCCTAATCATTATATAATATTGTTGGGTATTATCTGTAGGTGGTTGATCAATTTCATCATGGAAGAGGTGAAACCTGATTATGCCTTTAGTAGATATAGTGGTCCATAAGGCGGCCTTGGGACGCAGGGGCTCACGTTAGTGCTTCCTTCGACGATTTTGTCAGAATATACTCGGTGGTTTTGTTTTTTTACATGGACATTAAGATGAAACTTAGCCTCATGATATTTAGTGTACATTGTTGATGAAGAAAGTTAATCGGCCGAAATGTATAGTAATTCATATAATCTTAAAATAGCTTTCTTAAAATGTTTGGCTTCACTTTAACCCTTATTGGTACGAAGTAGTTGCTTGGTTCGTTTTACTCTAAACACGTTTTAATATTTAATTACATGCTAATAGTAATTTACGGAATTGATATAAGGTGCTCATCATTGTACTATAATTTCAAAGTTAATTAAATAGAATAATAAAAATGATGTCGCACACATTTATTCCATAGCTTGATGATCGTGCACGCTAATCTTCAATATGTTTAACCCAACTTTATTTTATATATTTAAGTCATAAAATACAGTAGTGTCCTTAATTGTCTTCTGTAGTCACATGTTTAGATCAAAATTCAAAACAACTGGAATAACGGAGCAATTGGTATAATTGTATTGTACTAGGTATAGAACACCCATAATCAGTTTAGTATTTTTATATGATATTCAACAACTTGTACTATGATTTTGCATTTCTAATTTAGCATTGCCTAATGTTATTTAAGAATTAAATTTTCAAAATATTTAAAGGGCCGGTTTTTTAACAAAATTTAAATAAAATTGCCTATGCTTGTCATTAAGGTATTATTTCAAACCACTTATGTATCTTGTGGTGTCACTTTGTAATGTTATGTCATTACATGTATATTTGTATATAAAATAGTAATTTAATTGCTTTCAGTTTATTTAATTTAACATTTAAATTTCATTATATATTCATTTATATTTGGTTGTGGTATTCTTCAGAAACTCGGCAACGTTCTTTTTCAAAAATAAAAGTGAAAACGTGAATTTACCAACATATTTGGCTAATACGCATGTCAATCTTTTGTAGGGATTTGTGAAGGATTTTGAGGCTTTTGTCTTGTTCCAGGCCGCTACGGTAACATGTTGTATTAATAGTTTGTTTAAATAATGTTTAATAAATTAAAGTGAAAATAAAATATTGAGTTAAAATGAAATTGCTTAGTGTAATATATAATCGTTTTCGTTAAAATTAAAATTATTATATAGATTAAAAGGACCTTTAAGGATAAAAGAATAATACAATATGATTGCAAACGTTTGAAATACGACTTTCCTCTTTGGTAATTATGTTAGTTAATTTTTCTTTGTTAGTTTAGTTGTTTCAATCATGAAGGATGGCCTTATTTCAAGGAAGCAATCACAATCTGTTTTTAAGGATTTACACGAATTTAATTCGATTTCAGTTCTAATATGCTTGGTGAAAGTTTTAAGCCAGTTGTTTCATGCTACATCGTGTGAAGGTCAAGTACCTATAATTATAAAGGGTAAATTATTTCACCTCTTAAGCATAGCATATTTTAATTCGGTTTGTAACCACAATAATAAGAAAGAACATTCGACCTAGTTCTTTGAAATAATAAGGTTAGAATTCATATTAATAATAAATTTCAATTTTTTTTAAAAGGAAGACTAATTTATACTGTCAAATTTAAATTATATTCTTTGCTTGTGACTAAATTAATGAAATACATTTATTTTATTGTTTTTGGTATAAATAATTTGTAACTTCAAAAATAAGTCAGAACGTTAGAGTTCCTTATGCGTTTTACTAAACTATTTTCAGTTCCATATAGAACATATTACTTTTCTATGTGTATTTTACAGCAGTCTCAGGTGGCCCTTACTTGTTAAAACAACGAAGTGTAAATCAAATTCCATTTGAAGTTCAAAAGCAGAGATGGTAAAATTACAAGGAAATCAATAAGCGAAACTCTGACTAAGTATTTATTTACATTTTTAATCTCCTTTCATATGAAATGTTATTAATTTGTTAATTTAAATAATTTTATGATTAATTAAATTTTGATTACAACCTGTTTTTCTTTCCAACGTGCATATTTAGTATCCCCTTAAGCAAATAGGATACAACGGTCACTATTTTCGCTATATAGTTCTTTTATATCTGACAGATTCTATCGTCTGGCGCCCTTAATGTATAAACCATTGCACGCTATTTAAGCGGAGGTCTAACGCACCTCCTGTAGAGTTTCAGAGCTAGCTAACCTAACCAATATCCCGTTATAAGAACAGGGTAATATGCTACAACTTGTGTCATACGTTTTTCTGATAAGCAGTTCTTATATCAATGGTTCAAATCAATCTTTAGAATGCATGTGAATAATACTAAAAGAAAGTAGGAGGGGTTTAAATAAAATCGCCAATGTTATCGTAAAGATATCATTTCAGTTAATTTATGCAACCTTTACCGCTAGGAGCGTATACTTTTCTAATAAGCAATTCGCATGTCAGATATTGGAAAGTGTATGTAGAGTATAGAAGTTGACAAAAAAGGAAAGTATAAGACGAATTAATACGTACGTGAATTCCACTTGATATTTTCTTTGGAATATATGGAGGCCAAGTGTAGGCGGTATATAACATTAATAGTCAGTTGGTTGAGCGATTATGCTTAATAAAGTACGTAAGGCACAGATCTCGCATCGATTGCGCGATTAGTTGTTGTTGTGCAACGGGTTTTTTACATTTTAAGCGAATTTATCGAACTGGTTTGTCCAGAGAAGAGTACAGTTCTGGAATCTAAATAAAAACGTTCGTTAACCCAGATATTCTATATGCCTTTCTACAAACTGGAGAGTGTGCTGTATGGAGTTCCGGAGTAGAATGGACCAAACACAATTCGTAGCAGTTCTGAGCTAGCTACCGCGAGGACAGCGTGCGTTTCTGTTCTTCAATGGTGCAAGTGCACTTTATAGGGCCAACTACCTGGTTTGTGAAAGTTCATAAATGAAGAGTTAACCCGCTTAACGTTTTAATCGAGATATAGAATTCGCGGGAATTCACTACTCAACGCCGGTCGGTGAATTTTAAGGGATTCGTTCATTTTTCACCCAAGGGTTAAGGCAATGTCATGGAGTACGCTACAGGTACAATATAATTCAAAACCGTGGCCTTGATGCCACCACGCTAACGTCGCATTAGAAACTGTCAGACTTCCGTCTACACGTAAGTAAAGTTTTACTACTAACTTACCGTCAAATACTGATCCAATAAAACTCTCCTTTCATTTGATATTGGATTACGACTGGAAAATTAGTTCGATCAAATCATAAGTAAAAATCTGGTGTGAGACAACACACGACTTTCTCTTACGTACATAGATATACAAATATGCAAATGTTCTCAAATAATTAAAGAATTATTTACGTTTATCCAAGTAACTGGACACGTAGAACCCTGTTTAACTACAGAGATTTTCTCTGAAGACTCACTTCAACGCATTTTTTCAGGAAAACCTCTAAGTTCACGTAAAAGGATTTCAAGGGCATAAGAACCGTAGCAAGTTTTGAAACAATTGTTAAAAACATTTTCGAGAAAATCGCAGCAACTTAAAAATGGCAAGAATAAAATGACAGTTCCGGCAATTCCATTTTAACTAAATTCTTACTGTCTCATATACAGAAGATATAAAACATAAATATAGTCCTTCATTTTCATATGATTCCTCTTTGAGATACGTTGTTCACAACTAATACTGCAAGTACTTCTGGTTACTCGATTTTCAAACATGTATTGGAGAAGCTCCTTGTTTAATATAAAACTAAATTAAGTAGCTAATAAATAAATAAAATTAATAGTTTGGGAAACTAGGTTTTAAGTAATTTAGTTATATTGAAATACGCTAAGTTTAAAAAAATGTTATAACCAATTTCAAGAAAACCGTGAAAATGACGAAATAGGAAGATATTTAAGAATGACAGAAATGAAGTGGTACTTCCGATTATTCGATTTAAACCAAATTCTTGATTTTGCAGAAATAGGCGATTACGATCCCAAATATAAATTTTCATTTAGTTAGGACTATTATTTTCATAGTTATTGTATTCAGAGTTAACAGTCAAAGTATTTCTGGTTACTCAATTTACAGAACATTTTCTGAGTAAACGCCTAGATTATATGAAAGTGTCTCAAATGCTTAATAAATACAATAAATTTAAGAAAAATCATTATAGCCGATTTCGAGAAAACCTCGAAACACTAGAAATTCGGAAAATATCTAAAAATGACAGAAATAATGAGGTACTTCCGGTTATTCTATTTTAACCAAATTTTTAATTTAGAACACTGAAGTGATTGTAATCTTAAATACAAATTTTTAATAAGCTGGGGTTGTTAGTTTCATAATTATTTTATTCAGACTTATCGGAGAAAGTACTTCCGGTTACTCGACTTACGGACAATTTTATGAAAAACCGCATAGATTATATGAATATATATAAGAAATATAGTAATTTAAAAAAAAATGGTTAGAGCTGATTTCGACAACATCTCAAATAACCAAAGAATGACAAGAGTAAAGTGGCATTTCTGATTTTCGGATTTTAATAAATTTGTTGCCATCGCGTGCGACAATAGATTCAAACTCAAATATAAAATTTTGTTATTCTAGGACTCATGGTTTTTGAGTTATCGTGTTCACAGTCACAGACACACACACACACACACACACGCGCGCGCGCACACACACACACACACACACACACATACACAGTCCAATTTTCAAAAGCATTATTTTCGTACCCAGGGGACCAAAAAACGTGTATTTCCACTAAAATTTCGACATCGAAAATTTTGGTCGAAAACAATACCTTCTCTTATACTTATATTTCATATAGGGTAAGAGAAAATAAAAATGATTAAGGTAGCAGATAGTAAAAACAAAACTGCATCTACCTTGTATTACCCATTTTTAATTGTTTATCGAAATAAGGCCTTTACCGAAAGGTCGATTGTATTATCTAGATTAGTATTACTTGCAAGTTATATAAAGCACAGGGGTCCCCGGACGTAGTTATAGGGTATAAATTGTTTACTGTAATTTCTTCCTTTTAAATGAAGACAAAGTATTTCTGATAACTGTTCACATTCAATTTTCTTGATCATCATTATATTAAGTATTCAACGTACAGAATCTTTTATTTTGTAATTACAGACACCTATAAACCTATGAATAGGTACCTCCTTTTAGAGAACTAGTTTGAGCTAAGTAAGTAACATATTGTCACACAGCCGTTTAAGTGAACTGATCGAAATATTAATCCAGGAGCGTACACTAAGTCAGTAATTAACTAGTAAGTATGCCGTGACGAAATCCTACCCTTTTGGTTTGAAATAGAATTCCTTACCGTTTCATTTCTGATAGAACTAATGGCTAAAACAGACATTTAGTTAAGGTGGCGCTCAAAAATTATGACTTCTTCCGATTTTTGACACTTGTAAATCGTTCCTGAATTTAGCCTGATAAATTTCATCGCAAAATTAGAACCCCCCTTAACTCCACTGGGGTGACCGTAGCAAACTAGCTAATTCAGGGAAATTAACATCTTTAACAACCTCTGGGGCACAAAGACAGTTCCGTTCCGTTATATGTTGTAATCCCTGTTGCTCTAAAGGGCACAGAATATTGCTTGTACAGAAAAATTTGAGAAGGATTGCTTTTGTTTGTTCGAATATTCAAAAATTTTGGTAAAATTATTTATGCCATTACTTTATTAAAATATCCAGAAAAGTATTCATTCCCTGTTCACTTGATCAGGCTTTAGTTTTAATAGTTCAAGCGAATTTCATTATACATTAATATCAAATTGTGAGCGATGAAAAAAGAATGAGAGACATCAACACTGATTGATCATATTATATAATTAGAGATGGTAAACAAAGTTGATTTCAGCATAAAGAATATATTATGATTACTGATAGATCGGGAGAAATTAATCTACAAGCATATGTAGGTCAAACAAGCAAACGTTTTATTGACGTTTAAAGACACATTTTGAATACTTACTTGGACAAAGTTAATAGATTCTTTATAACTCCTGTACGAATTGGTTAATCTAATTATGAGCAGAAACATTCATTTTCAACTAAATAAGAAGGCACTGTCGATGATTGAATCAGTTTCATAGATTATTACAGGGCGTTACGTCATTAAAATTGACATTCTTGAAAATTTCTAGGCCAGGGAGTACATTTTTTTATTCATCTATCAGTTTCTTGTTCGCAAAAGAGTCACATGATCTCATTCGAACTAAAGACTGTAACGAGTATACCCTTAATAGCTTCAAAACGGAATAAGGTATGGATATGCGCTTTTCGCCATTATACTCAGTAGTAAGTGGGTCATCTTTGACTTGAGTTTTAAATATTTTACTTAGATCAGCTCATTCTCACCACCGTCAACCTTAAAATTTTATATGATAGCATAGTGCATGTGGCACATCAAATAAAAGCCCGTAGAAAGCTATCTACTTATGTAAATAAATAGACATTTTAGTTAACGGTTTTAAAATTGAAAGTGATAATTTGTCCAGGGTTAGTTAAATAACATTAAAAACTATTTAACCAGAAACAACTATCAGTCAAAGAGTTATAACAAATACTTAAACTATACTCTGTTTATACATAAGTAATGGTACAATCTGTTATGAAACCCTTTATGAACATTTAAGAATACTCCATGCGGAATTTGTCGACACTCTCTTCAAGGTCTTCCTTCCATATCTATGAGATTGGTATATAAAAACTTTAAAACGTTGAATTCAATTACCAATTCTTTTAATGAATAGATAGCATTCCATTACGAGATTTTATCTGACGTATCACATAAACTATGTTGCAATTTAAGATTTTGAAGTTAACTGGGGTAGGGTGTAAGCTGAAAGCTTAAAGTGGAAAAATTAAAACTCTAGTCAAAGAAGCTTTTATTCCCTAAAATATTGTATTTTACCCTTGTTATGTGTTTGTTTCTTCTATTTATTAAAAATTATTGTCTAAAATCATATTGAACACGGCCTTCTTCCTTGCTTAATACCACGCTGGGTAAATTAAAATGTTCATGAGCAATCATTATTGTGATAACCAATTCTTGGTTTCTTTAATCTGAATTTTAGGATTATTACGAGTGTTCTATTAGGCCTAACTACATTATTGATTTTTAAAGAAAATTAATAATAATTTTATTTTCATTATTTCATTCATTAATCATTTATTAATTGTTAAACAAATTTAAGATTTTCCTGGTAAACTATGGTAACAAATTCCTCTTTTCCTAAGTTACCTAGGAAAATTAGGAATGCTTGTTTTACACGTTTCAAAAAGAAAGGCCAATCATATACGTAGTAAAGAATTCCAATAATAATAATTTTGAAATTGAAAAACTTTGAATTTTGCCACGGACATGTGATAACCTGTATTAAATAATCTACCGGCATAACTATAATCGTCCAATAGATAGCATTGTGAATGTTTTTATTAGATGAAGATTTATAGTTTCATAAAATTTTCTATTTGTAATTGTATTGTTTGTGCTAAACAAGACGGCAGCTTTCATTTTTCATGAAATATTCATTTAAGCCAAAATCAATCAGCTATCAGCAATTAATTTACACTTGCTCTGTAGATAGAATTAATTAATCTTATCATAGTTCATTAAACAGTACTTCAAGTCGCTATATTCATAGCTAATCATATGCTGAAAAATGCGTGTTTTACTAAAAATATTAAAATAATGATAAGAGACTATGCTAATAGATTAGGTATAAACACCTATGGTATTTTCTATAATTAAATTTTATAAATTTCATTGTCCAGATAAAACCAACAGATACCCTACAACCCTATATTCACTTAAAGTCTCTGAGGAAGTTTTAATGGTGAAACGAAACGTACGATTATTACGTATAATAATAATTTACTCAGCAGTTTTGTTCTTCGTTAATTGTCCATATTATCCGTCAAATTTACAACTTCAAGAATTATATTTTCGACACCAATTAATACATATTTATGTATGTATATATATATATATATATATATATAAATATATATATATATATATATATATGCCAAAATGCTATATATATACATATGTATATATAGATAGATATGTATGTTACGTTTTAAATTTCCGCGGGTGTTATATGTTGTAGTCGGTTTCCGAGATTCCTCCCACGTAATTATATGTTGGTCTGATAAGAACCGTTTGTCTGATGACGACGTTTCCGCAAACTCTCATCTGCCATTATCAAGTCTTTCTAGTTCTTGATCTCGTAATACGTATTACGAGATCAAGAACTAGAAAGACTTGATAATGGCTATATATATATATATATATATATATATATATAT
>JAHWXV010089873.1:0-10262 GCA_024586415.1 Phrixothrix hirtus
GGACATATGGTATCATTTATGTTTAAAATTCAATTGATTGTTAAAATTCAAAATTCACTAAGAATTGTTATTTGTAAACTACTGTGATTTATTCTTTATTTAAATTACACGAAATTGTTACAAATCTAATCTTTCAATTAGTGCTTCTAGGCTGAAACAGCGGATGCAACTTGTACTCTAAAGAATATCATCTTTTATTACTTTAACATCTGCTTAATTGCTAAATTAAGTTGATGCCAAAGGATACAACTTGCAGTTGCCGCTACATCCCTTATTCACATTTTTCTGAGTTGTCTTTTGCAGAGTTAGCCTTGCATAACGTTTCTTATTAAGAACATTAATTTGAAGGGAGTTTTAAATATATATACTACCATTTAATCATTTTAATAATTATATTTTTAAGTAGACTTTTCTATCATCTTAAGACTTTCTATCATTTCATTTTAAGAACGTTACAACCTTTATTTATATTCACTAATATTAGAATTATTTATACACACTTTTACTCGGTCCAAATCGCCACTAGGTCGGACACATTCTTGATCTACGGACCTAATGCTAATAGCGAGCGCGGCTAGACTATTACGGTGCTAGGGAGGGCTCGAAACACCGGCAGAAATCACTGTTGTCAGTTCCAACGAAGATAATGATGGGGTCTATGTTACACATGTTGGTTGGGAAGCCACTGACTCAGGTCGCGATAAGGAATATGCTCAATCGGCGTCAACCAGTGATCCAGAACTGGTTGCTCGTGTTTATTTACCCGTAACTTACTAGCTAATCCAATGATAAGAACAAGCTCCACTCTACGTGATCAGATGAGACGGAGGCCCCATTCGGACCGGCTCTCAATTTTATAAGCTTACAGGTAAGGATTTTACTGCTAACTTAATATATAAAATAAAACAAATAACTGGGAAGACGTGTGACAGTATAATCAAATTAGTTGCAAAATAATAACGTTACAAATTTTGATGACTAATATTCAGCGCAATCGTTACACATAGGAATAAATCAAAAGGTTGTACAACTAAATTCAGCTACATTAGGCGGCCAATTAAATGTAGGTAAGATCTATCAAACGAGAGAGTGTGGTGGAGACGCCACCATCATTCATTGACTAAGTTTCACTGGTGAAAATACAGTACATAAATATCTCTACAGAGACGCTCGGTTATTAATACCGAAAACTAAATTTTATATTACAGACAGGGGTTCCTTCTTTTCGTGGTAAGGAACTAAGTCCCACCAAGAAGAGATCATCTAGCATTGGGAGAGGTTTGTGAATACTACGATCTTCAATTTACGCCGCTGATGCGTAAGAGAAAATTATCTCCTTTTTCCTGCACTCTAAAAATATCTGGTCTTACAGCATGCAGGTAGAGGTGGCTATAGATGCTGCATTAGGGAATTAGCTTGTCCATATCCTGGGTGTATACCAGTAGGGTCCACGGTCGATCTCAGAGTCTATAAAAGGTAGTTATTTGCGCGCCATGATACACACACTCACGGTTGCGCAAATCACGTTGTTACCTCTCTTTACTCGTCAGCTAGAACGAGCTTTGCTATTCTCCTACGCGCACTTAGGGGTTTCGCTCGCGTTTTCATGGATCAACGCGAAGTTTCCAATTATTTCACGTCGCCTGTATAAAGGCCGCGCGTACTTCGCCAATATCACCGGAAACATTAAACAAAATCGACTATTCAAACGTTCAAATAGAATTGTCAACATTCTAAAAAAATATACATATTTTATTAATTAAGTTCTTCCCAAAAAAAAACAAAACTTGACGCGACATTTAAATTTCAATTCAATTTTGATCGGTATCATACTGTCGAAAGGTTTGTATTACAAGAACTGAAATTTTGACTAAAAACCGTATTAAAAATTGACAGGCAACGCAAAATTAATAAATTAAAGCTAATTCATAATTAATAATCCATCAAGATTTCCTGACAAACGCCGCTTTTATAAAAGCCCCAACCTCTAAGATATGGGAAAAAAATCTTGACAACTTATTTATTTAAATATTTATTTCACAATACACTAACAATAAACGTTTATATATCTGTTTATGTTATAACACTACTTAACAAGACAAGATTCTAATAAAAACTAAAACTACGAGAAATTAATCTGCTATTTATATAAAAGGGATAAAGTCCAGAACAGTGAGTAAGAACTCTAGGATAAAATTAGTCATAATAAAGCTACATTCACAACCTCAAAATTAATATTTTAAATTAATACTTGAAATTAATATTTAAATAAAAAATGGAGTAGCATTCACATAACGAAATTAATCTTTAAAATTAGCGAAAATAGGGAACGTAAATGTTCAATCACAATCTCAAAATTAATATTTTAAATGAACACTTGAAATTAATATTTAAATAAAAAGTAGAACAGTATTCAGGATAAAATGTTATTCATTTATTTATGTTTATAGTGTAACTTATGTTAGGGTAATCTAAATAGAATTAACTAATGCGCATACTCTACTTAAAATTAATCTGCAAAAACTTGGAATTTGCTAACTTTTGCGTTAAGTATTAATTTTGACGACTAATTTCAAATGTTGTGAATGGTTACAGTGTAAAGTATTGTACAAAGTCGTACGTTGAATATCGAGTATTAACTTTTCGTATTAATTTTCAGGTTGTGAGTGAAGCTTAATGATATAATAAATTGCAATGCCATGACTTATTGCTGAGTTTGAGTTTAACTGACAGATATCAGTTACCATAATGAGTCATTTATGATTATATCATGTATCTTAATTATAAGTAATCTTCTGGATTGTTCCTAAATGTTCAATTGAGTTTTTATTGTTTCTAATTTTGTTACAATAATATTAAATAAAGCAATTTAATTATTAAATAACTACAACTATAATTCAAAATAGTTACTAAAAGTATTAGATTTCTATTTTTAAACTGATTTAGAAAATTTTAATTTATTATAAAGTGACTTACTGAGGGTAGGTTTTTCAATCTCCAGTTAAATTTATCTTATAGATATCTTCCATGAAAGCCATTGTTAGTAGCATGCGATCATTTAAATTTCAGTTCTACCTAACATTTTATAGAACGTTTTCAAGAATTTAATTTAATAATAACGTTCTTCTCGCCAAATTTGTTAACCCTATTATTATAAATAATTTGCAGGTTATGTCGTAAGATTCCGTTAAAGATCGGATTTTATCTTGACATCGTAGTGATGGATGTACCAGCCAGATCGTGCGATGTCGGAGAAGGGTCAATGTTAGCATAACGTAGTTCAAATAAAAAAAAAAGTTAGGGGCCAATCATTGATAAAAACACAGAACCAACACACGCCTAAACGACAAGGTGTGTGACGTATCTACTCTAGCCTAAATCTTATCAAGCTCCAGGGCTAGTCCAGCGCTAAGATGTTCTACCTAGCTAAAAAAGGGAAGGTGGTGCTGGTTATCAAAAATAAGTGAGGAAAATAACAAACAATAGCATTTATTTGACCAAAGTGTGGCGGAATCAACAACTCAATTGCATAACAGTAATAGTAACAAAATGTGATGAAACAAAAGTATTTTACATTCCCGTAGGAACGCTTACATCAAGCAAATAGTTAATTATGCCAAAATAGGTCCTAACAAGACATTACTTGAAGCAAAATTGAATATAACAAAAGGATTTTTATATTCCCGTGGGAATGCGTATACTAACCAAATGGTTAATGAAAGTGCCTTTTCACCGGATAAAGGCTAACACAAAATATAAGTAACAATTTCCTTCAGCATGTGGTCCAACAATCCAAGATTCTTAAATGAAGGTGCTTTTCTACCGGATTAAAGTTAATACTAACACTTCATATTTAAGTTATTGACATGTGGGGTCCAATATAGTAACTTCGTCTCTCGTGAACGTAAGCTAGTATAAAGCATTAATTTTAGAATTAAACAATTACGTTAGTATGCTATACCACACTATCTATTAACAGAGTGTAAATCATGTTATAAGATAAACTACCTGAAGGCCCATAAGAAACAGGGTTATTTTTCTCGAGAAAAAGTGGGTGTATGTAGGTCCACCAAATTCTGTACATTAAATTATTAGTACAAAAAGATATTGTAAGATAGTGCAAGATTACATAGTAAGTCTCTCTGGACATTAAATTATTAATAAAAAAAGATATTTTAAGATAGTGAAAGATTACATAATAAGTCTCATCGATACATTCTTTACCGTACTTTAAGTATAAAGAAAAATAATTACAATGTTTTTAGACGGCGTTACTTTACATGTAATTACACAAATTACATAAACTAGGAAGACGTATGTCTTGCTTCATATGTTACTTGAAAGTTAACATGTTGCAAAACTGGTATATAGATAACTCGTGGTGTAGTAGAATTTATGATTACGGGAAAAGTTCACATAAAAAGATGTCAAAGATATAATGACCGTAGAAAGTTTTAAAAAAATTGTTAAAAACGTCTTCGGGGAAATCTCAAAAAAAAATTAAAAATCCCAAGAATAAAGATTTTAACTAAATTCTTGCTGTATCATGTACAGAAGATATAAAACTTAAATATAGTTTTTGATTTTCGTATAATGATTACTTTTTGAGATACACTGTTCACAACTAATACTCCAAGTACTTCCGGTTACTCGATTTTCAAAAGTTTATTAGAGAAATTCCTTGGTTAATGTAAAACTATATTAAGTAGCTAAGAAATATACTAAGTTAAAAAAAATGTTAGAGCCGAATTCAGGAAAACCATGAAAATGAAGAATTTGGAAAATATTTAAAAATGACAGAAATAAAGTAATACTTCCGGTTATTCGATTTTAATCAAATTTTTGATTTTGCAGAAAAATGCGATTATTACATTTTCATTTAGTTAGGACTTTTAATTTCGTAGTCATTTTATTCAAAGTTAACGGTGAAAGAACTTCCGATTACTCTATTTACGGAAAATTTTCTGAGTAACCGCTTAAATTATATGAAAGGGTCTTAAATATTTAAGAAATATAAGAAATTTAAAAAAAATCGTTATAGCCGATTTCGAAAAAATATCGAAAAATGAAAAGTTCGAAAAATATCTAAAAATGACAAAAATAAAGTGGTACTTCCGCTTATTCGATTTTAATCAAGTTCTTGATTTAGCGCCCTTTGGCGAGGGTTTTTAAACAGACTTTATTTATCTCTATATGGAAGAAGTTGATGATAGACTAACTTTGAGAGAAAGTTCCTCAAGCTTCAATTCGTGTACCGTTACATACTTTTGAATTAACCGCTTATGTTATAATAATTAATTGTTATAGGTAAATTAATCACACAATTAATGTATACCATAGTGCAGGGCATTTGGCGAACGATATATATTAATTCATGTAGGGATTCATCCCCAATTGACAGTTTAATTAAATTTGAGTTCATTAACTGTTATAAACGTTGAATAAGCGTTCTGCTAATGTATACTTTATGCGAAAAGTGAGTTTACTTTCTTCTCCATATACCATTACGATTTGCACCCGCATTCCTAAATACCCTGCACATAAACATCCCAAACGCTAGCACCCAAACAGTTAAATACACAATTTTGTTCATAAATTAAAACAATAGTGTTTAGAAACAGCACTATCGACATGTAAATATTTGCGTGATCAGCCATATTAGATTTAATAATCACGGGGATCGATACAAACGATCCATATAAATATCGACATGAATTCATACGTATACCCTTTAGCGTACATTAAAATAAAAGATTTACTTACGCATTTGCTTACAGGAAAGGTTTATACCGGAATTCACCCTTAATTTGTGAAACGGCATTCAAATAAATCTGAATATTGTGAATAAAGATGTACCGAATTAAAAGTTGAAACCAAGTTCTCTAAGCAGTTAAATAGAATATTAAATTTTTAATTGTTTATTACTCTGCCTACCATATGTTTCGGTTCATGTAACAATTTGAACCATCCACGGGGCATTCTAAAATCTTGATTATTTCAACAATTAGTTTGGTTTTATTACAAATAACTCTGCAGAATGGACATTCTGCAGGATACAACCCAAAGTGTCGTTACCCACTGAAATAGTAGAATATGTGTTTAACGTTTTGTTAAGTAGAACATAAGAAAGCAGATGTTTTTCAGATATTAATTGTAAAAATATAGTTTACATAATAAGATTTCATGAGACGCAGTCAAATACTTCACTGAGACTAAAAATACCGCGGAATATTATTTTCTTCTCAAAGCTCTTAAGAATAATTTTAATGAGATTTCTGATGGCACTTGTGGTAGATAACTTATTTCTAAGTTCATCTTGATAAAAGGAGAACAAATTATGTTCTTTAAGTTTGACACATATTCCAGCGATACTCCAAAGTCAGCATCCAGAGTCTTGTTTTCCGTAAGTTCTGCAAAATATCTCTACACAACTTAAATCACCTCTTGATTGAATGATAGAGTTGATTAGCGAGGAAGTCTAGATAGTGTGGATACCCAACAATTCATTCTTCAAATCTATTAATTGTTTCTTCACTAAAACATTTTTGTAACTAAATGATGATAGATGATTGTTTTCTATACAAACCGAATCTAGCTGGCTTAGAAGGTTGGAATAGTAACATGCGGTTATTGTTTTATCCATCAGTGAATAATTAATAAATAAAATCCCTTTAGCGTTCCAAATCATCGATTTTACAGCCTTTCCTGTAGATGAAATCGACTTGGTCTTCTTTGGCGTTGAATAACGAACTTCACTTAACTGTTTCAGATGATGTTTGGATTCGAATGTGTAATAGTGGGACGACATTTGTAACGATTCGTTTTTCTCTACTTATGTCAAGGGGGAAAATTATTTATATTTTGCTTAGATTTACTACAGTCGTGAAGGCCGGATTCTTTCTTTATAGGACTTCTCATTAACGGAGGGCTTAATCGTTCATACCTAGCTAAATTAGTTAATAAATAACAAGTCAATAAACCTTCACAAGTTATATATTACAAATGAAAACAAAGACATGATTATTTACAAATTAAAAAGTATTTACAATATGAGTACGAAAAGTTCAAAATAAATATATAGGAAATGATAATGTTAAATTGTTATCAATGAAGATTCAAATATAATTAGCTCCACGTTCTCTAATGCTAAAATAGCTATGTACAAAAAGAACTGAATGAAGTGAACATCAGTTATTCTACAACAACGGTAGGTAATTGAATATTGGATTTAATTCGTAAAGCTCAAACAACGAATATATTTATTTATTGTTGACAGGACTCGGTTTGTTTCAGCTAATGTTAAATTTTAGCGACGGACGGCTGATAATGTTAAATTATTACCAATGAAATTAATTAATTAGCGTTTCTCATAATAGGGCTTGAACCAACAATAATTAATTTCTACAGACCTTGAGCGGATGCTAGAATGCGTTTGAAAGTTGTCTAATAACGGGTCTCGTAACAATGCTGTTAACATAGATACACAAACGATTTAATAGTCGACCTGAAGGAATTTCTGTGTTCCTGGTACAGAAATCTTATGCGGTCTGGATATCTGTTAAGTAACTTTCCGCCGCCCTGGCAACTGGAGGAAGCATTTACGAGCATTACCTGCGGATCTGTGGGATTCTTTCGTCGAGTTGTACAGGCAACTGCGACGTTAGAATAAGACAAGCCGCGCATGGTGTACGGCGGTGGTGTTCACGATTCTGCAGTTATCCTGTCGCCCTGGAAACTGTCTAACTGGAGGATCGTAGTTCAGACCTCAGTGACGCTACCCGCTGCCCAAGCACCTAAGCGTCGTCAGCGATGGCAAAACGTTTTGCAACTCCCAAGCGAACACTAGGTTCACCAGCTCAATTATATATTTTAAATCACAGGTTGATTCATAAAGTGGGCCCTGCTAGGAGAGCGCTACAGTGTCCATTATATCGCAATCGGACATAGAGCGTCGCCTCACGGCTACAGGCGGAGCATCTCGCCTCGCGGTCAAATGTGAAGTGAATTGGCTCGAGGTTGACACCAGAGTGTCTAGCCCGCTTCGCGGCAAAAAGAGAAGTCTATGTATATCGGAGCGTCTCGCTCCGCGGTTGAAAGCGAAGTATCTTAAGCAATAGCAATAGCAATAATTTGAACGGCTTGGAGTGCCTAGATTTTGCATCTTTTACCTCCTTTGCATTTCTGATTCTGGATTTAAGAGAATTTTATGTTGTTCCGCTTTCGCGGATTTCCTTTCGATTAGGAGGCGGTGTGTTTGCCTATTTATTTGCAAACACTTCCAATATGCGCGGGATCACACTTATCACGGCAGCCATTTCTTCGGCGAAGGATGCTGCCCCGCGCGTCGCCTCGGCGATGATGTTGACCGCCATCATAATGTTTGATTCTGTGAATGCAAAGGAGGCGTTGTCGGCCGTTGCACTCTCTGACTGCTGCTGCTGGTTTGCAGTTTCTCTGCGCGATTTCAATACTTGCGCGTTTGAAATGTTTTTGTTCACTATCGTGTTTATCGGAGCACCCGCGTTTGGTTGTTTCGTCATCTACGAGAATCGCGGGCAGCCGTTGTAATTCGCCGTGTGCGCTTGCTGGCAATTTGCGCGCTTTACCGGAGTGTCACGTTCTTTCACATAATCGGCGGTTGCGTGTTCCTCTCCGCACTTTACTCACCGCGGGTCCCCTTTTCAGCACCGCTGTGTGTGGTAGCTGGCATCTGTGGCACTGTATTGTGTCTCTTTTCTGCCTTTGTACCTCCATCGTGATGGAAAGGTGGAGGATCGTCGTGACTTGGAAGATCTTCTTGCCTTGTTCGTGCTTCTCAAGCTCTATGTAGTTCAGAGGCATTGGCGTGCGCTCCTTTCCTCTCCGCATTTTCCTTATGGAGATTACAGGGAGCCCTTGCCTCAGGAGGTCATCCTTGACCGCCTCATCGGGGATGGTTTCGGGTAGTCATCGTATGACCACCCTTAGTGATTTTTCGCTCTCCACCTGGAACGTGTGGAACAGAATGCTGGCTTTCGTGAGGTATTCCGTGATGCCTTTATGCTCGGCATCATTGGTGGGTTGCACGTTGATCCCCTGGGATACGTTCTTAGTACTATGCATCTGAATTCTGAATTTTCTTTCTTGCGGAAGACCACGGGAGGCACTTTTCCGCGTGGCTTTCTGCTTGCGGCGTTGGTGGTGGTTACCGCCTTCTTCGCTGTGATGTCTTCTTCTGCTTCTTTGGCAGCTTCAACGTCACTGATGGCGTTGAATCGATTTTTTGTCGGCACCTTTGTTGCTGGGTTGTACGCTTCTATCTTAGGCCTGGGTGAATTTCGCTTTCTCTCTTTAACTTGCTCGAAGTTATCGGGAGCTGGAACTGTGGTGTTTTCCTCCTCGTCGAAAAAGTATTCCATAATAACGAGGAGGGAGCGGGCGTTGACTTCTGGAACAGGCGGCGTAGAGGTAACGGAAGTACCTGGGTTTTCGCGCAGCAACTGGTTTTCTTCGCGATTTTTGCAACGGTGGCTTCAACAGCGGTTGCTTGAACGGGCGTAGCAGTAGAGGTTACTGCTGAAGTTGACTCCATTTGGTGCTTGGGAATCGCACCGGTGGAGGGGGCGGAGGTGGCGGCGTTTGGATACCGTAGTCGGCGTCGTTCTAACTCGGATGGATAGTACTACGAGTCGGTCATCGCAAAAACGCTTTAAGAAATTTAATCGAATACTATTCGCAATCTGAATGTATTTTGTACTGCACCCGACCCACCGCTACAAGTAAAAGGTGCCGAAGGTACAGCACAATAGAACGCAAGAAGTGAAAAGATGCAACTGCCAACGAACACGTCTGTACTCGATGACAGCTGCAGGCGCCTATTCGTGTCTTAAGCGTACTTGCGGAGCTCTTTATATACTAATTTAAGACACGGTATCTTTGTTCCACTCACGTAACTTATTTATTATTTCATTCCTTGCGCTTTACGGTGCTCTGTACTTGGAATTTGCAACATGTTCATATATAAAATGGTAGCGTCTTATTTGTAATATACAATTAACTTAACTTATTTTAATTAAATACATTATTTGTAGTTTGTCTAGTTTTAATTAGATAAACTACTAGATTTACAAACATTCATATATATATATATATAACGTGTGTATAAAAAGTTTTATAATTAAGTGACCTATGGAAACAAAATGATGTATCTTTGCTTAATTCATACAGGCATTTCCATTTTCATATTTGTCATGAGAACTACTTTTGACATCTGTCAAACTAAT
>JAHWXV010089880.1:0-24176 GCA_024586415.1 Phrixothrix hirtus
CTCAAAGGCATATTTTTAATAAAGCAAAATAAATGTAAAGTAACATTTAAAAATCAACAATTAAACTTCGAAGAAGCAAGTTATGGTACTGCAGCAATTGTAGTCTACTTCGTAAGAAGATATTGTATTGAAAGAAAAAATCTCAACTCCCAGAAAACAAGCAGACGAAACTGCCGGAGGAAGCTCAATTCTAGGGATGGAGGAGTTATGTGACAATTAAAGTGTAGAATAGACAATGTGTTATCTATGCTAAGTAAGCACATATTATATTATAAATAGAACTGTTAATTCATTTTAAGTTAGGTCAGAATATACTTGCAGTTAGATTAGTCATACTTGTAATTCATAAGAAATTGCTATATTGTAGTGTTAATAAATAAATTATATTTTTTAAGAGTTTTATAAAGTTAAAACTTAACTTGAATATAAACATGGATAATTTACGTTTTTCTTCTATTTAAATAACAGGAACGGAAACTTTTGTACACAACCACTAAATCAATCAACATCCAAATATAAAATAATTTATAAAATAGTTAGTTTTTAAATAAAATGAAAATTGAAATATCTATTTGAAACAAAATATTCCAAATAATTCATTTTATTAACGTATGTTTGACACTTCTATATTCTTTGCAATTTAAGTATTTTATAAGATGCCTATAAATTATTATTCGTATTCTATATAAAATATGCGGGAAGAAAATATCTTTTCAACAAAAATATACAAGGTTCAATATTTAATGGAAATACTAGTTTTCGCGTCTTTTAAGCCCAAAAATCATGTTTTTATAAATTGGTATGTATATTTGGGGCAAAAAATTCAAAAATTAAAAGCTTCAACTAAATTAAACTTCATATTTAATTTTATTATTTTTCGGGAATTAAGTAAACAGTATTTTAGAAGAAAGTGTGTATAATTTAAATTTAAATTATGTTTCTATCAAATAATCTAAGAAATAAATAAGCCATCTTTTATGTATTGAAACATTATACAAATTTGTTGATTGAAACGGTAGCAGTTTACTAAAATTACTTATATGCCTACACTTTAAACGATATCGATAACGATATCTCAATAAGCCATCAGAACCCCATTACTAAGAACAAAGTATACATACAAAATAATGTGATTAGATTGTGACCACTCTTGAAATATTTCTGTAAACTGGGCATCTGCATTGGATTTAACTGTACACGAGCGTGGCCCTAAGATGCTTGCTCGGCCGCTTCAAATTCCAGTGCATGAATCAGTGCTCTTGTAAGTTCACGCGTAGGTGCCAACCTAAGCGCCTGTTGAGTCTCAGAATCCCGAAAACCTTTACCAGATCCCAATTTGTTCAATAGACTGTTTTGGTGCTGTTGGGTATGCTAATCTTAATAGTGTGCAATGTAGATTTCGAATTCCCGGGGGGTTCTCCCAAATTTTCTGTACTCGATTCCTTATTTGGAAACAGTAAACCTGTTGTAGGTGTTTCTCCCCATATCGCATTTGCAATCATGAAACAAATTGTCCGGTATAGTTTGTAAAATGTCTAGGGCATCCCCACGTAAAGCGACTAGTAAGGCAGTTGCCTTTTCTTCAATTGCTCATTTATTCGACGTTGCAGCTGCCATAAATTGTGTTCAATAATTGGCCTAGCATATCCTCTCGTTATAAGTGGGCGCTTTAACGTGTCTCCTAGTGCTTGGCATGCCATTTGCAATAACATGCAAGTGATTAACTCGCTGCACATTCACTACTGTTAATTGTCCGTAAAGAACAGAAAGCGCTTCCTTCTTAGACATACTGCTTGATCATTTGTGGTGAGAAGAATAAAATTTTGATGTATAGTTCATCACACCTTTTGGTTACCGTCTCATACTTCATGGACATCTCAGGAGTAATTTACCCCTTTAACTTAACTGATACAATTTTTTCTTGTACTTTGTTTTTATTTCATTTTTTATATTCATTTGGCTTAATTTAATTACATCTTACAGTTTGGTCTGAGTTAATTAAAATTTCTGCTGTAATACATGTTGGCTTGATTTAATTTCACCTTGTAGTTTATTTTGATTTGCATTAATGAATACCATTTCATTTTTAATTTTTTTGTAATTTAATTCGATTGATTCCATTTTTTTCTTAATTGACAACCATTTTTTTTGTAATTTAGTTTGATTAGGTTTCATTTAGCCCGGCATATTTTACAACATTTCCTTCAATGACTCCATATTTTTTCTACACCTCTTATTATTGGAATAAAGAAAACAATTAACACTAGCTTTTAATTAACAATAGTCTGTGAGATCACACTTTTAAGAACAAATCCGACACCTGACAACAATATAACGAAATTATTTAATTGTTTAAAAGTCTGTATATTCACTAGATTATGATTATTTATTTACACTTATTTACTTAAATATTTATTTCATAATACACTAATAGTAAACGTTTATATTTCTATTTATTTATAACAGCTACTGAACATTACAAGGTTTTCAAGGTTTTGATAAAAATAACTTAATCAGGTATTTATACGTAAGCAAGACGTTTAGAAAATTCTATATTAGTAAGAAATAAAAATAGTTATCATAATGCTGAAATAAATTTATTAAGATAGATATCGCTTACAGTAATGACTCATTTGTGATTACATCATTTATTTCAGTTTGGTGAAAGCTTCTATAATGTGCCATAGGATGTTCTGGAATATTCCATCCATTTATTGTTTTTCTAATTTTGTTACAATATGATGTCGTATAATGTTAGCATATTTGACAACTTTCAAAAACGGCGGCTGTACCTATATCGAGAAGTAGGGCCGAAATAAGGAATGAACAAATGCATTACAGCTACGAGGTAAACTTTTGAAGAATAATACAGATATTGTTTTAAAAGTCTAAATTATCCTTATAACTATCAATTAACAGAGCAGACCTCATAATTTCTAATATATATTAATATAAATACAAAATTATTCAAGTTGAAGAAAAATTAAGAGTTCAACGGTGAATAAATGAATTCATTTATATGCGTTCAGCCATACACTAAAGATAGAGAGATACGTTCCAAACGGCAAATGTATCATTGTTTTGTGATTCGTTTCATTGAAAATATATGTAAATTAAATTTTTAGGCTACTTCGATTTATTATTCAAAGAGTGTAATCTCAACGTATTTAAAATCAATTTTCCATAATAAAATTGAAGTATCTGTTCAAAATTGAGAACTTACTGAGATGTCCTAAAGGTAATCTGTAGGATTATTGTTTATTCAAAAGTAGGAAAATGTAGAATTTAGTATTTCATCTATTTAAAAGAATATAACATATTCAAACAAATTTATTTTTAAAATGTTGAAAATTTCCTGTTGCGAAATATCTAGTTAATTAAACTTCTCTAAGGATGCATTTATTCTAGGCTGATTAGCATTAATCTATGGTTAACCTTTTTACGTGGAAAATATAGCAATGTTAGTCTCCTTATAATTTTGTCTTTTATACGTAATTATTACTGTAATGGAATATAGAGGAACTTCAATTTGATTAGATTGTTTTTTATATACATCCTACATTAATAACAACAGTTTGTTAGTTGTTTGATATGAAACAAAGGCAAATTTAATTTTGAGAAGATTTTGTATAAATATATTGTACTGAAGCAAAAAATTTATCAAGCCCTTCTAAAACACCTGCCTCTACTTGCATAATTAATGGTATAACAGTTTAGGTAAGCGATGTCCAACGAAATCATATACCTCTGCTATAAAAAAAACGCATTTCTAATGAAGTGAGGGAGTATATAATCTTTGATATAGATATCTATTAGTATGAAAATAAAACAAAAAAACCTTAATAATAAAAATAGGTAACGTAAAATTAGAGTTGCTAAAAAATTTATGTCTAACCTAACCCTGCAACTTCCGAAATTTTTTATATTTATATAACATACGTATTATACGCACACCGCCTTGACTTAATTATTTCATTTAAAAAGCAATATAGTTATTTGAACCTTTCAATGCCGTTTTATGTTAACGCTTTTTAAATTTTGTTTCTCTCAGTTTTAAATTGTACGTATGCTAATTTTCAGATTTAAATAAACATAATCCGTAACCTTCCGTTAATACATAAATTCGTTAATGCAAACGAATTATCATTTGAAAAATTATTTCTTAACGCTACCTTTTGTCACACTTCAGCTGTAAAATTTTATTGTAGTAACAGTTGAAAATACCTTATTACAGATTTGAAGTGTCTAATAAAGTTTAATAAACAATTATTTAGCGTATAATTGCACAATTCAATTTCCTATTACCGTTTATTGCAAATAAATCGTATTTGAACTTTTTATCCACTAAGATCTAAGTGTTCTGGTTAATTTAAAAACCATAGATGAAGTTATGTAAAATCTAAGCGTACTGCGTGCCAAGAGTATTTAAAACAGGAAAATTTACCACGTTGTCCAGAAGAACCAGTATAATAATATGAGGCGTGTCTTTTGAGTGCGTACCGTTTGGTTACTAAATACAGTGAAAACTGTCTAAGACGAACCCGGGAAAACCGAAATACTGTTTATTCTGGAAAATATGTACGGTCCCGTGAAAATTATAGGGGAAGTACATAGACTAAGCCGGAAAATCTTTCATGCGAATATGGAAAGGGAATATACGTTCGATGGAATAAATTTAACTTGAAAAATACGGAAAATTATGTTGCTCTAGTGCTGTCTGCATACGTAATTTAAATAATATCTATGCTTTTAACATGCATAAATTTGTAGGTATTCCTTAGAAGGCATTAAAATTATATTTATGTATTACATTTAACCGTGGGACTTTTTAATGTTATTAACAAACTTCAAAAGGGATTTATTCATACTATTCTTGCAAAAACGCAGAACTAACAGTTCTTGAAACGACTCACCTGCACTTTCAATCCTAAATAGGTGCGTATATTGTGCAATTTATCGATGCGGTTACAAGTATTCTCGTGGTGTTTGAAGCTAAAACATCACGTCCACGAATAAAAAAATTAAACTAATTTGTAAACCATCTTAAGATTGTTATTTTTAATTAGATTTTGTATTTTTTTTAATAGAAATGAATTGTATGTACAATAGTCTTACACTTAAAGGAAACATTAACCTATTAAAAGTTCACAAAACTGAAGGTTTAAGCGCTAAGCACCTTACCGTTAAATTTAACTGCGGAAAAGGCACACTTATACACAAATGTGGAATGAAAAACTTTAAAAAATGTCCATGTATGTATGCATAAAATAAAATATTTAAAATATATCATAAAAGCTAATTAATAAATGTCTTATGCAAACCAAAGAATTTATTAAGCATCACTTATATGTATGTACTTAAAAAAATGCAAATCTGTTTAAAACGGAAGCCTGTGTAAAATGAGAAAAATTCATGGTCCCTTGGGATTCCGGTTTAGACAGTTTTAACTGTATTATAAATAATATATTTTTGAATAACTTTATTTTTTCATGAAGTTTAGTAACTATTGTTATTTTTTAAATAATGGTCACCCATAATAGGGCTCTTATCCTATCATGTGACCAGCTTCTGAATTTCATCGTTATAGAAATCAACCATCTGGGAAGATTGTCAATGCCGTACCATACGGCAGTCTTGAAGTTGGCAAGTTGCCGTTTTAAATGCAAGAAGAAGTGATAGCCACTGTGCGCGACGTTTGGACTGTAAAGGAACTTATTCAGTTGGTCTCAGTCAGCAGATACTGTATAGTATATTCTGAAACAGTGGCATATTCAGAATTCAAATTATCGTAATGAGCGAAATTGATTGACTGCTTGTAATGAATCGCGGATTAATAATATTATCGGCCAGAACGACGATTTGATTATCCGCGAATGATTTGAATTAAATAACTATCTGCAGTGCTTGTCAGCTTTACATTTTGCTGCAAGGGTAGTTGCGTTTTGACGCCTGAAGGTTACATGATCTAGAGCCTCCTTTTCACCTTTGTGTAATTGCCATGCATTATGCACCTACTGCTAAATCTAAACATTAAGCGTCAAGTCAAAAATCATTTTTTACCTCTTATCGAAATTCGATACAAATTTCCGTCACCCTTATCAACGCCACCCACATTAACATTGTACATTTTTGAAATGTGTGGCTTTTTAATGCAGATCGTTTTCTTTTCACGCTATATAGCTTATAGGCCGAATTGCAACAGCATTAGAACACAAGTTAATCACGCTATTATCATTCTACTGAACCACAATCAACTTACTTTCTTCAAAAAATTGCGATATTCATATTCACCTGGTCCTCTTTTTCCGTATATTCCGCAGAAAAGTGATTATTTACTATTCTATTTTGTCGAACAGTTCCAGTGTCTCTAATGCTGTTAGGGAAGTTAGTAATGCACTCGCTGTAAAGATATAGAAAATTATCAAAATGTAGGTGACATAGTTTGATTGGCCATTTTACGAAAAACACATCAGTCTATGGTAGAACAACGCCAGATTCAACACCCAATTCTTTGAAAAAATTGCCAATATGAGCTGTAGCAGCTTGATAGGGTTCCACCGAATTGTCATAATCAAAAATAGTGCATCACAACTACATTTTGTATACGTATTATATGGGTTCCGCTAAATATTGCTTGCCGCAATGTTGACCAAATTAAAGCACCGTGGATTTTTTAATGCTGCCGTATTCTTCTAAAGCGGCTACCTGCAAAACATTTCGTTTAGATGGTCAAAAAGAGGTCGCATTTTGGCAAATTTATCGGACTTATCAAGACTGTTGTTGCATATTGTCCTCTTTACCGGAAAATTCGTCGGTAATATATCCGCACGCATTACTTGGAGACAGTGAGGTAAAGTATGTATATGCAGAATACTACTCAGCGCCTTCAAGCATTATCATTGCTTGGTACAGTTAGTCCTCTAAAATCACACACATCCGAAATAAATAAACAGACCTTGTATTTCTTCATTTGTTACAGTAATACATATTACTAACGTCCTATATACGGGGTGTCCCAAAAATAAGTGACACTGCGCTGTAGAACAAAATTTCACTTTAAATTTCTTTTCAAAAGCGCAGTTTTCGAAATATTATCAATTACAGTATTAAGTCTAACTTCGGGTTACCGAGGAGTACTTTCGACTTGTTATATGTGTATTACTCATTGGTATATCCTGAAGTTTGAAACATAAATTTATTTGTAAAATTACATATTTATTCCAGAAGATTAAGTTAAGAGGATTTGGATACTTTACATGGCATATTTTAGAAAATTACTTCCCAATTCTCTTTATATGAATCTGGCAGGTATGCGAAAAGTTTAGAAATAACTTCTGCAAATCAAAATAAATAAATACACAATGCCCGTTTTATTTACAATAGTAATTTTTTGTTAAAAACGTTCAACGATACCGTGGCCAGCACGTTCTCTAGATATTATCCCATTAGATTATTTTCTTTGGAGGTGCATGAAAAACTATGTTTACAAGTAGGAAACCCAGACTCAAGAGGAATTAAAGAAATTAGTTCTGAAGGCATTACACCAGTTATGCTAACTAAGAATTTAGAATCTTCAGTAAGATGTTATTTATATTTCGAAAACGGAGCAAATTTGTTTGCACATCTTATGTGTTTGACTTTTCCTTTTTGACTTATTTCTTGACCTATTAGAAATTGTATTTGTTTTTAATGATTAATAAATGATAAGTATTTTATTTAAGATCCTTTCTGGTAGACTAGGGTTCCATGAAATCCCCAAATTGTAATAAACGAAACAACAACATTTTATGTAAATATTAACTCTTCTACGCGTCTTTCTATACTTTGGTTTTCAGATTACTATTATTAAGTCGTAATTGGACCATACTCACAAAAAATGGCGAAAAGTAATTATTGATGGACTGTTAGAAAGGAAAGTCCAAATTCGTTTGAAATAACAATGACATGAATATTGAGAAGCCATTGTGGATCTAGACTGCTAAAAAAATTCAGTCCGTATTTAAAAATCCTCTTTTCGTCAATAAAGTGGTACGAGAAAGTGTTTGTCGTTTTTCATTACCTTAAAAGATAAACTCAGGAAAAAATGAAAACGCAACTATAATTTTTGTTTTTCCTCGAATATTTCCCGAAACGTTCCTAATATTTCTATTTTGTAGGTGACGTCGTACTCTGCACTTCATTGCGTTACTTCTTTCTTATTTAACCGTTTCTCTATTTGTTATAGTTTTCAAGATCTCTGTAGTGGCCTTCCTTATCTTGGATACAGTGTAGATACATATGTAACAAACATCAGTCAGATGAAACCATAAAACAAAATAGGGTAGATCAATGCATATAGAAGTAGCATACATCAGTAGAATATGAAAACAAGAAGATTACATAAAATAAAAGGCTTACAAAGAATAATAAATAATAACAAAAGTTACAGTAAGCTAAGAACAAAATTTAAAGATCTAAAAGAAATTATTAATAGCAAGAAAGTACAGAAATATAATAATACAGGGTTATCATAAAAGAATGGTGGGGTTTCAGTAATTCGTACGAAGACAGTAGGGAAATTTTAAAATGTTGTAGTCGTATCCCCGTTAGCTTCCAACCCAAAAGTTTGGTTAGGTTAGTTAGGTTAGCGGCTGTGCGTAACTATGTCTCATGATAAAAAAAAGCAAAGTAGATTTTGCTGCTGGCTGAATTGAAGTCCGTAATTTCAGTTCAACGTGCATTTCGACGCTAATACAGAAAAGATCCATCTCATAAAAATAACATACGACGTTGGTACAAAGAATTCGAAGAAACTGGATCAGTTCTGAAGCAGAAATCAACTGGTAGACTAAGAGTATCAGATGAAACGGTTGCACTAATTAGACAATCTGCACTCAGAAGTCCTAAGGAGTCCATACCTCAACGAAACCTAGCGCTAGGTATTCCAAAAACAACAGTTCGCAAAGTTGTATACAAAAGGCTGAAATGACACGCATATAAAATTCAGCTATTTCAGGAATTGAAACCTGATGATTGTGTAAAACGTTTCAATTTCCCCGTTGAAATGTTGAACAAGATTGTTGAAAACCAATCATTGCTATATGATATAATTTTTACAGACGAAGCTACATTCCATATCAATGGGTGTATTAACAAATAAAATTCATGCATATGGAGATCTGAAAACCCCCATGAAATTTTTGAGAAACGACGCGACTCTCCTAAAGTGAGTTTTTGGTGTGGTGTGACGAAAAGTCGTGTAAGAGGGCCTTTCCTCGTTGCAGAAAGGCTAATGGAATCAGACATATCGATATGTTAATCAATTATTGCTTTCCTCAGTTGGATGAACTCGAAAACATTCAACTTCGTTTCCAACTAAATGACGCACCCCCGCACTTTAGTGAATTTGTCACAAGCTTTGAATGAAAAGTTTGGACATCGATGGATAGACCGACAAGGACCTATGTTCTAGCCTCCAAGGGGTCCAGACCTGACACTTTGCGACTTTTTCTTGTGAGGGTATATCAAAAACGTTGTTTATAGCTAAAACATTCGTGACCTACATCACTTAAAGAACATCACTGAAGCAATGACAGCCATTAACGCAATTATGTTAACTAATATTTGGACAGAACTTGATCATGGATTGGTATTTGTCGAGCGACTAATGGCGCACATATAAATATTTAATAGTTTATTAGTTATATAAAGAAAACTGTTTAAGGCAAAGATTTCAATGAATAAACAACTTTAACTGTAAGTAATTCTGTTTTCCTTTAAATCATGTTCAAAACCCCACCATTCTTTTATAATAACCCTGTATTTAATAAATGTAATAGACAAGGAAAATAATTAAGTCTGATTTAACAATATTTCCAAATTAAAATAAATAATAGAGGATAATCTAAACAACACAATAAAACAAAGTCAAATAAACAGCAAAAAGAACATAATTGAAAAAAATAGCTAACATATATACTAAACTAAGATACAAATTTAGCGTAAGTTCGGTACACAGAAAAATTTAAATAAATAATGAAACAATGAAATGAACACAATAAAACAAAGGCAGTTAAACACAGTAAATGGTAACATAATAGTATTTATGTTAAAAGGATCATAATGATAATCATTATGGTACGCGTCGTGAAAATTATCGACCAAGGCGTCCATATGACAAGTGCCACAATGATTAATTACGATGTGTGTAACATACAAAATTTTATTTGTTAGCGTAAACAAGCAGAAACCGAAATGTAAATTAATATTAGCTTTGAATAGTTTGGAGATATTGTTTAAGGTAGCAATGCGAAGTATTTCCGTTTCCTTAGTAGGGAATTGTTTATTCGTAATAATATTTATTCACAATCATATAGTAATGTACCGTTTTCTAACCTTTTAGAGGTTAGGATGTGAGCCAATTATTTACCGTTTTACTTTCCAACCCGTTGGAAGTGCTTATCTTCCACCTGGCAAATCCATAGTAACAATAGTTATTTTAGATTTATTACCTGTATTATAACCATACTTATTATCACTCACAGCAAGTGTCAAAAAATTGTTGAACGATTGTCATTAATTTGATGAATAATGTCAATTTTTGAAGGGTATTTTGAATGATTGTGAATTAAATAGTATACAAACTTCGGCGATAGTATCATTTAGCTCTAGAGAAATAGTTCAACTCGACTTTACGGCCTCGATGAACTATTTTTTCTCTAGAGGGAAATAAGATACTTTCCGCTTTAGTACGTAATATACTATTTCATTGTGTTATTCATAATTTCATTACAGTACACAATGCTATAATAAATCCTATTACGATGCCCAGTTTCATAATAATGACATTATGACACTCAAGTAGGCGTTTATAAAGTTGTTACTATGACACGTTGGCATATAAAATAAATACTAACGATGCTGATGGTAACTTAAAGGAGTAACCACACCAACAGCTGGGAACAAAAAAAAATAAATTTGGCCATAGCCAAAGATTGTAATGTCAGCGTAATAGTTGACCACTATTAACTACACGGAAATAGAGAGGCAATTCGTTTCTAGAGGTAACGGAAGATCTAGATCAGTAATAGCTTTAACTAACTCAAAACAAGCTGCAAGTTTAACCGGCAGTTTACGAGTTTAAAGCACATGGACGGCATAATCATTTCCGAAATCGCAAGGGCAAGTAAGTGCAATCTCCCTGTGATTGAATCTGCCCTAATAATGTTATTCTGAATTACAGACTGAAGATTAAAAAAACATCTTGACCACTCCAGTTGCTAAGCGGATTATAAGTTAATAGACAGTCTTATCATATAAAAAGGTTTGTTCGGTTTAACATATGTATGTATAAAACTCCACTTCATTATTGACTGCACATTTAGCTAATTAATCGACAAGGTACGCACTTCCGTGTGCCTTTGAGATTTGGCGATCAAACTAAATGAGTTTTAATTCTATCTTGCCAATGGCCAGCTAAATCCTTAAGATTTTACTAAAGATGCCAGAACGGTTCTTTTAACTGCAAATCCATGAAAAGGCAACTTGATTATCAGAAAAAATACCGGTGTGTAAATCAAAGAATAAGAAAAAATGGTCACATATAACTGCCACTGCTACAACTATAGCACACAATCCAGCCGTAACAAACCTAACGTGAGTAGGAAGATTAACAGCCACCTTGCAATCAAAATGGGACGAGGTGCCTATCACAATAATTATAGAACGACCAACACCGTGATTACAGATACAGTCATTTACAAATACGGAAGGATTCGGATTATCTAGCGAATTAAACCGAAGAGCACCGAACGATAAACGACTCTTAAGCTTTGGAAGTACAGTGACATTTACAGGAAGAAATCTGTTATAGATACTAGAACGCTTAAACCTATAGTAAATTTCATATAAGCATTTTGAATGAAGTGAAGAAGCGGTAATTAGATTAAGAAGACCATTTGTAGGAGGAATGCGTTAGACTTTTGAGATAATAAGAGCAAATCTATATTGAAGTGAACATAAGCATTGTACTAGTTGAGCTTCGTTACATAGCCGTCCCAAGATTTCAGCACCCTAAAGAATTATAAGTTCGACAACCATGAGGTACAACGTTCTAGACACATTAACCTCTAGGCCCTATATCTTACCAACAATACGAACCAGATCATCAGAGAGCTTGTGAAATTTGATCTTAACTTCTTTAATACGTTTCAAAAAATTCAGACATGGATCTAGGATAATGATTAAAGATTTCGCAGGCTTACCAACAGGTATTACTCTACATGGACTCTCAAATCTTCCCTAACTCCAGTGAACAATCTATGTCCGAAAAAGGGCAAAGGTTTGATTTTATTTGTTGAATAAGAGAGTTTATCATTATCTACCCATTGCGAGTAAGCATTCCAATGCACTGAATATTGCCTTTATATTCCAGATGAAGGAGTATGACACATGATAATAGCTTGGTCATCGGCATATGCCTGCACATATGGTAAGGAAACTGCCAAAACTTGAAACTAACCTTCCATGACTATAATCGATGAAACCGAGCCTAAGCTGGAATCTTGCAGACAGCCTTTACATTTCTTGTATGGTAAGTATCTACCTTGAACCACTTTACCTTTCATAAAGCTACTAGTGATAGAAGTAAGCATTGGATCAGCTATAGTCTATGGAAATTAACTATAATTGACGGGGTCTAGGCCATACTGAAAGCGTTCAACAAAGTTAAGAAGATAACAAGAGAGTGAATGTTGTGTTTTTTGTCAATTACGATGATAGATGCTAGATGTTCAACAGCTTGTGTAGTAGAACGTGCTAGTGTAAACCTAAATTGTAGATCGTTTAATAGATTGCTACATCCTAGATTGTGCAGACAAAGTTTCGTCAGAAGTTTTCCTAACAGCTTGCTTCAGACTGGATGCCACTCTTAAAAGCCCGAGACATTCTAATGAATTTCCAAGCTAAAGGAAAGTAGCCTGAATAATTGCAGCTGTTAGACAGAGCTAAAATGGTAAGTAATTTTAAATCTAAGTATTTCACGATTATTTGTTAAGGTATATTTTTAAACTACAAATACTGTGATTTTTTTGTAGTCAGATATAGCTGAAGTAATTTCATTTATAGCGAAAACAAAGTATGGTTGATATCAAAATAAAAGCATTATATGAGGATATTTCGCTACAAAATGAGGCCAAGTAATTCCTTTTAGGTTTCTTATTTAAAATGGTATAATTGTTGCTTAACTTTGTGTATTTCAAGTTGGCGATATTCCAATTACGATAAAGAATGTTATCTATAGAGTCTTTCGAACAAACATATCAACATAAAGCTTTTTGCAATATTGGGCTAATTTTCTAGATTTTCTCAATAGTCCCTTGTTTTTCGTAAATCAACACTCCACCAGTAATTGTTTGAATTATGCTTGCGCTTGTTTCTTTTGAAAATTGAGCACTTTGCACATGCGGTTTTGTAGACAAAAGGCAAGTCCTGGACAACCAGAACGGCTTTAAAATTGCTTAGTTGGACCAAAAGCAGATTCGTGAAGGTAAGAGATGGCGTGTTCTTTATGACCGCTAATAGAGTAGAATTAAAACTTATGTCGTTGATCCGCCGTAAGTTCAAATGTATAACTTGAAGTTCCTCAAGGGATGCAAAAATAGCATGAGTTAGATATAACGTAAGCTATCAGTTAATGGTCACTGAGATTTTCATCCTCCGCGATAGTCCAAGACATACAGGCTAATTGATGAATTAGGGTTAAGTTAGCCGAGCTTTCGTTGGCGAGCGCCTTAAACGTTGCACCACATTCACCATAGTTACAAATGAATAGACCATGCTGAACTGTAAAAGTGAGATGTTCTTCACCTCAAACATTTGATATTTTATCTCCCTACGCAAATTATCTTGTATTAAGGTCACAATTTAGAATAGTAGGACCTCTATATTGTTAAAGAACGGTATGAATTTGGACTAAACTCTCCGTGAACCAATAATAAAAAACTTAGTGATACTTAATAAAGTAACTATGTAAAACTAATTAGTCAAAAAAAAAGAGGCGAACGAAACAACGTGAAGCAGCAACCATAATTAAATGGCGCCCTTGTCAATTTTTAACCGAAAAGGCAATAAAGTTTTCGTGAGGAATTGCAGGGTTCTTGAGCCAAAACAACAGATGGTCACAAGCCAACTGCAAGATATTCTCAGCTCCTGATGTACCCCTAGGAAGACTTACATGCATAAAAGAATGACATTAGCATTAGGCGGGTAAGTGACAGTGATATCATCAAAATCTAGATCAAAGCCTTATCTATACATTAAGTGGAATGTTCGTGGCCTGTATTGGTAACGACTAAGCGTATCCTTGTAATTACAATTGGACAAAACGGGATATTAGGTTCATGAGACCTTGGTGCAAAATCAATTTTTTTGCAATTCACACATTCGATGTTATTGTAGAAGCAATTATACAGAATATGATTACCACAACATGCAAGTTTACCAGCTTTGCAGTTACATGCAACGTGACCGAAATCGTTGAAGCGAAAACCTCTGCTTATATTAACATGCCCTTCGGTCCTTATTCTGAAATATTCAATTGTAACTCCGCCACATTGTTGCCAAATTTTAAAAACACTAGACTCATCTTCGAAAGTCATGTGATTTTGAAGAATCTTTTCAGGATATATTTCATATGTTGCATAAATTGATCGTAAGAGATTCTGAAGTACATCCGACTGGTTCGTGACCATTGAGCGGCAGCAAGTGGTTTGATCAGTAAATTCAAAGGCGGCATATGTAGTCATACAAAATCACCCAACATAATTGTGTGCTAGACGAAACATTGGGCGCGTTTAGGGAATACAACTGTTGGCAACAGTTGAGAGGGTTGAGTGGCAATCGTTCCCCAGACGAGCGCGCTGAGCAAATCCTGACTTTCAACTGTTGCATAATTTTATCGGCATAAAATTTTCAGTTATGTTTGGTCAGTATATGCTACCTAACCTCAAATTAATAAGGTGCCTGATATTTTTTTTGTTGTTAGAAACTTGAACACGCTTTTTTATATTTATTATAAATGGCAGATTCCCTAATTATAGTTTGGTAAATGATAAAAATATACCAAAATTGTTGACACTTAAAATTTAAATATAAGTTAAATGTATAGCTCAAACAAGTCACAGTTTACAAAAATATAATATAGAAGAATTAGAAGAAGGGGAGGATATTAATATTTCCGAAAATGGAAATGTTCGACGAGAAGAAAGGTTCTGTTGGACTAACAAAAACTCGTTATTATTTCTTGATGAATATCGTAAACGAATTGATAAATTTTGCAATCCATCGATTAAAAAAATATGGAATCAAATCATTATTTAAATTAATAGCATCTTCAAATGGAAAACATTCCAACATAAATGCTTCAACCATGTTTGCTACTTGAAATCGGAATATTTAACTACATTTTATATAAACACGGCATAAATGTAACCATTCTTTATCTATGAATGAATTACTTATAATCATAGATATATAACATATACAGTCTTTAACCTACCAATTTGTATGGGCTAAGAAAAGTATAGATTCATGTTTTAGTTGTCTATGGTTAAAACGTTTAGGGAATTTAAAACTGTTGCAACTTATCAGTACACAACAGGTTGACTATAAACATGCGTTGTGAGCCAATACTTGCGTTCCCTAAACACGCCCATTGTCTGATATGAAAAGTGCTGGTCTCTAATGTCATAGTTATATGAATTTAAACATTTACTCCGCGAGACAGCTTGAGTGACTTTTGAATATCTTTTACTGCTGAAACACCCTCTAGAAGACAATAAATGATTAAAAATCAGTCAGTTAGGCGGTAGTCGTTTATGTCTTTGTCCGGTATGCCTTGAACAGATCTTGCAATAAATGCCTAATAAGCACTGAATAACAGATGAATCGCGGTGGAAGTTTATTGTAATTTATCGAATTTTCATTTCATTTTTAATTCAAACCGCATGGAGTAACTTCTATCTCACGAAAAATTTTCAGTTTAATGTAATTTACATTAACTATTATTGAATCTGCTAGATGTATAAATGTATCAAATAATTGATCCATTTATAAGTTTGATTTCATTCTTGCTACATAATTAAAGGATACACCTTTCAGAATTATTTTGCTCTGCTCGCATAACACTTCTATCAAGGAAGTTATGAATATGTAGCAAAATGTTCCCCTAATTTTGCTGGCTAGTACACATATGTAGGTATACTAAAATTAAATATTCTTTAAGTAAATACTTATTAATCAATTATAGACTTAAAGGCGAATTCTTGTAACAAATAATTCTACTTCCTCTAGAGATTAGTTAATTGAAAAAACAGATTGCAATCAAAGCGTTAAAAGGGGTTTAGGTTCTTTCAATGAGGGATTGATTAAAATGGTTAAATTACCGTTCTGCTAAAACATTTGGTTTTAAAACACAACAATAAGATTAACTTATATTTCTTTTACGAAATGCTGAAATAATCAGTAGGCAATTTAGAGAAGAAACGTAAAAGATAAAGTAAATATTCGACCAGAAAGTGTTAAATAGCAGCATCGTCTAAATAAAGGAAAAAGTAAGATGAAGTTAATTCATAAAGCAGTAATGAAGACCAGAAAATAATACGTGGACATTTAAGCTTTTGATTTACTCTTAACAACTATTGGAATACGAACTGCATGGCTTAGCTTACATCATAAAACAATTTCAATTTAACACAAAATTTCACAAAATAATGTCAAATATTGATTTTAAGTTTATAGAACATATTTAGTTGAATATACCGGCAAGTTTTCAGAATTCCTAAGTACTGTTTTTGACATAAATTTAATTATCCATTCATGTTTCATGAAAAAACTTCGCATTTATAGTTATAAACTTTTTTGTAATTCAGGATTTGATACCTTCAGTAATGTTAACTGGAATATTAAATACTGTACTTTTAGGTAGGAAATACAAAAATCTAATAGCATATCTTATGAAAAAACGGAAAACAATGATTCTAAACATATAACTTATAAAATAGTCTAAGATTTGGTTGTACCATTAGGATACCCACCGAAAATGATGATACTTAAATGCCTTATTGATAAGTGCTTGACAAAAACATAATATACTAGAAATAGTCAAGAACGGTGTTTAGTAAATCCGTTTAAAATAGCTTGAAGTATTCCTACAACGGAAGGAACCTTGTGATGTATATACTATGCACAAAAGACTAGTTTGTGATTGATAGTAGGCGCTACAAGTAAGGCGAATGTCAGCCAGTACTTAGTATATAGAGTGATTTTAAAGTATACTGACAAATCTTAATACGATACTGTAAAGGAGTAATTACGTCTATTAACAAGAAAATGATTTAAAATAGTATTATTTTTTGGAAAAACTTCAAAATGTCAATTTTTGAGAACTGGAGGATAACGTGAATGCAAATAAATAAGTCTAAATAAATTTCGCTTGTCCTGCACGAATATCATGCTATTTTATTGTACAATTACATAATGTATGTGTTTACAAATGTATCACGGTCTATGATGTCCTATAGGCCATTGATATCAATGACCTACATCTTCAGTTGTGTATAGTTTATACAGACAAAAGTTTTTAACACGTTCAACTACACTAAAGACCATATTCATATTTCTATAAGTAACATAATTTTAGCATTTCCTTTTTTAAAATACTTTAAAAGTGAAGAAACGCTTACGTTTTTGAAGAAGCGCTCAAAATGCTTCGCTGTAAATTAAAACAATGTCTGTCATTTTAGTATTATTTAATGTATCCTTTATTTACACAAACACGATTTTCAATTTAAATTAAACATAATTAAATTAATAAACACACGAAATTTAAAATTAATTAGCTTCAATAACGTAAAATATTGACATTAACAAAGATTGATGAGACACAAAGGATGCTCATAGTTAAACGTTAAATAGAAAGCATGTTAACGAACACATCGCATCAATGCAATGAATATCCCCGATGTGTGCACCACATGTGGAATTTTATATTGACTAACAACATGTTTATAATCCATTTATTTAAAACCATATGTTCAGCTATTGCGTTATTGTATGTGTTCTCAAGCAGTGCTTTGTTATTTGGTCAATGGCCTTATTTTTAGAAACGGCTAGGAATTTAAAAAAAAAGATTTCTCTTGATTTAGAATTACACCCCCGTATATGACCCAAGTTGTTGGTGTGTCTTAAAAT
The DNA here is from genome assembly GCA_024586415.1 of Phrixothrix hirtus. Taxonomy (NCBI): domain Eukaryota; kingdom Metazoa; phylum Arthropoda; class Insecta; order Coleoptera; family Phengodidae; genus Phrixothrix; species Phrixothrix hirtus. The sequence continues at coordinate 18,229 of JAHWXV010089880.1, forward strand.
CACCCTGGATTTAAATACCTTTTTCGGATTTTGCAAGCATTCCAACTATAACAAGTGGATAAGCTTCTTATGTGAATTAAATTAATTAATATGTCCCAAAAGTTTATTGAACACCACTAGTTTTTGTTATAATTATAATTTAGACTATCCTTTAATTTCTTTGGATGAAATATAACACCCAGAATAATACAATAAAAGGATTACTTAAACAATTACAATCACTGTACAACACTCGACAACCTAAAAAGTAGAACAAGAAATGTAATCAACACTTACAAGGTTGCGTTTCTATATTTGAGGAATGGGGAGTAAGGAAGGTAAATAAAAACAGAGAATTATATATCCTTTTCAATATATTCTCCCTTAATTCTAATATATTTCTCGAGTAATTAATTTATTTATACCAGTAAAAAAATTAATTGATTTTTGTGCTCAAAATACGCTGAAACTGCAGTTTTTATTTCATCCTTGTACGAAATTTTTTTTCCTCGAAGTTCTTTCTTCATATTCATGAACAAATAGTAATCGCTGGGGGCCAGGTCTAGACTGTAGGGTTGACGATTCAATTGCTGGAAGCCTGCCTTGCGCAGGGCAGCTTGTGCAACTATACTTCGAAGAACAAGTGCGTTATCATGCAAAAGCAGCACACTTTTGGCATGTTTTCCTCTTCTTGTTTCTTTGATGGAGTCCCTTAGTTGTACTGAAAGCGCGTCATAATATTCTCCAGTTATAGAGACACCCTTTTTTTTGTAGTAGATGATCAGAATTCCTGCAGTGTCTCAAAGTATGGTCGCAAGGAGCTTTCCAGCTGACTGTTGCACTTTAAACTAGTTTTGCGGGGGTGCACCTTTCTTATGCCACTGCATTGAATCTTGTTTGGATTCAGGTTTATAATGATGTACCCGTGTTTATTCTCCTGTAACAATCCGACTCAATACTTCATCCTGGTCTTCACTGCAGAACTTCAGAACGTTCGTGAAAATCCCATTCGAACTCATATTGAAAATCTTTTCATTTCTGGCTTGTTTAAATAACAATCACTCAACTACTACTAATTCAGGAATGATACGGTTTGAATTTATAGTAATAAAACATCAAGCTAGACGTTGCTATTGGTTTACCAAGCCCTGCTCCTTAGTAACCCTTCCATTTCACATAGATAAAAACACTCCCTCATATAATAACGTTGTGTTTAACAGAATTATTTTAGAACGGTGGAGGATATAGCTTCTGCTCCTAATGTTAAGTTTTAAATTAAAACCGCTAGGGATAGTTGCATCAACCCATTCTTACAATAAAAGCTCAATAGAACATTCTGGAACAACCCAGAACGTTTCTTATAATTAAGATAGATGATGCAACCGCAAATGACTCATTACGTTAACCAATATCTATCAATTAAACTCAAGATCCGCAATGAGTCATGGCACTGAAATTTATTACACCATTACTATGAATAATTTTATTCTTTGCTAATCTAGAGTTTTCCTTACATATTTGGACTTTATCCTTTCTATATAAATAGCAGATTCGATTCCCTTAGTTTTAGTTTTAATTAGAATGTTGTCCTGTTAGTTACTGTTATACACAAACAGAAATATAAACGTTTATTGCTAGTGTACTGTGAAATAAATATTTAGGTAAATAAGTGTAAATAAATAATTCTAATATTATCAAATATAAATAAAGATTTTGAAACGATTAACAAGTTTCGATACATTATTTAATCGAATATTTACTAAACCGACAAAGATTAATAATTGTTAGCTACAATTGATTTCATAGCAATAAAAATTATTCGATTATTAGAGAAACGATATTAAAATATTTTAATCCAGTGGTTTTGAAATTAAAATTAAGCAAAGGGCAAATTTCACAAGTTTGTTTATTACTAAAAATAAAGTGTTACTGTTGCTCAAAAGGTCGAAATGGATAGAGACGTATTAAAGTTGACATAACTTTAATCTTACTATCTTTAAAATATAATTCATGTATGCTGTATATTACATTATTAAAGAAAAGGAATTGTACCTTTTATGAACTCATACACAATAGTTAACGCTAATTAATTAATAAAAGGGTTTCGGTCATACTAAATATTAATTTAACCTATTTAAAATGTAATTACGAGTATTATATTCAAGGTTAGCTTCAAATTATGGTTATTTTAATTATAGCATATACACTAAATTTTAATTTTAGCTAATGAGAATATAGTGATGGAAACGAATAAAATACAGTCGCAATTTAAAATAACACATTTACGTTTATATTTTCTAAAATCTGATTCCTAGATTTTACTTTATAAATTATTAATTGAGGAAATTGGATAGAATTAATAGTATATAACAAAATTCTGCAATTTATTATGATTTTGAATTAATTTTGTCTTAGGAAATCGACAATAAAATTTAAGTAAACTATTGGCTTTTACACCCTTATAGTTTGTAACAAAATGTAGTTTACTATTTCGATAGTTATTGGCCAGCCATTTTACATTCTTCAGTAGTTAAATTATCAGTAAATTGCATAATTTATAGATAGAATCAATACATTCATTTAATATTTTACCTTCCAGTAATAAAATTCCATTTTAAAAGACCAATATTATTATAGAACTATTAATAAAATACATTAAAATCAATTCAATATACATTTTTTAAAAACATCTGAAAACCAATAATTGTAATGTTAATACCTTTATTGAATATTTAAAGCAAGCTAACTTGAAGGAGTGAAAGCAACCTAATTTTATATATTTTGCACTAAATTCCGGCGCGGGTGAAAGGACGAGGTATCTACCTATTAAACAGTGGTAAAGGGAGTATTATGTTTTCATAACCATTTGATGACTTGTCGTCCTTCGAAGTAGATCTACGTTACGCCATTACATATTTTTATGGTGCAATAAATTTCTTAATCCTCCTTTTATAAACACAATATTCGATCATACACATATTTTCATTTGTTTAATAAAACATTTCAATATTATAGGATTCAAATTTTTCAATTGCCTCAAATGGAAATATAGGATTCCTTAGTGGCCCCATGAATACATTGCTAAAAGGAAACAGCGGGAGGCTCGGGTTCTATGGAAGGGTACATCTTTTAAATGTAAAACAATACAAAAAGGGATTTGGTGGGGGACCTTCCAGAAGTAACTTCCATCTTATACGGTTAAACACTAGCGTTCAAAGCGCCGACGCAAAATTTAATATGCATTAAAATACGCCGTCATCCGGTAGTCTATAGACAAGCCAAAATTAAGGTATTCGATTTTTCCTATAAAATTACGAAAACGCATAGTAAAAATGGTAGATAGCTGGAATAGATTTGAGACTAAACTGAACTAAATACACTAAATAATAAATTGAATGTCAAATAGTAAGGAAAAGGATCAAACATTAATATTCACAGTATAACATATAAAGTTAAAACTGGCAAAGAGCAAGCAACTATCTACAAATCAATTAAGCAGGCCAAAACTATAGTAAATAAATTTGACCAAATACGAGTATACAGGTTGGAAAGCGGCAAGTACCCAATGAGGAAATCTATAAGAATGAGTAAGACGCAATAATGAGTTGCGTTTATAGAAAAAATATATCTAGATGTTGAGTAGTTATTTGCGTGGCCGTATTGGAAATTTGAAGCCGCGTTCTCGGATTTTATCAACTACTGAATAATAATGTATTCGAGTTAAAGCAGCATGCCAGTGTTTAAGTTTACGCAGCATTTCTTTAAGTCAAGATGGGTTATTATACGATAGAAGAAAAAGTGCAAATAATTAAATTGTATTATAGGTAATTCTCTGCGAAGTGCAGGTACGCGATTTGTTTACAGTTCAATTTCCAAATAGATCAATTCCTAATAATAAGACAATTTTAAATAAGGTTAAAGTTTTTGAAAAAACAGATTCAGTACTAAATTCCAAAAACAGAACTACTATTTTAGAATAATCTTATTGTTGGTCGGAAATATCATCATACAGGTAATTGATTTAAAATATAAATAGTCTTAAATATTAGTCAATAAAAATAACTAAAACATAAACGCCAGACTTTCAACTTTGCAGTAACTGCAGACGCGAAGTAAGATTGAACCACTTGGTAAATATTATTAGAACAGTGAACCAGCAATATATCTGTTTCTATGACGTCATTTATTTCCATACGGTATACCTATAGTATACGTCAAGAAGGTGAAAATATAATTAATTGCAGGTAAACTTAAATAGTTATCAGAGTTTAGGGTTGAGAAAGTCTATATAGCCATAAACTTATGCTTTCAGCACGAGCCTGCTCAAAATCTCCCAAAAGTTACAGCATTGAACCGACACAAAATCGAAGTGTCATTAAAATTTTTATGAATAAAACCGCATACAAGTTTTGATCTAAAAAGAAAAGATCCAAAAATAAATAGTAGGTAAATATAATACTGATAAAAATGTGCAAACGCCAGGGCATGTATCACAAATGCTGTATGTACACAAATATCTTTGCTAATAAGTATCAAGACTTAAAACAAATAAGTAAGTCTTATGGATACTGCTTATTAATTACTGGAATTTAAGACATATTCGCCAGAAACAAGAAAGATGATATTAGGCAGGTAGGAAAATTTTCGATACTTTCATGGGTTTAACTACCATGACAATCAAAAGTTAGATGAACCTAGAAGTACTGCAATCACCAATAGTTTTAGCGTGTCAGATTAGATATTGGCACGGCGTCTCCAATTTTACTACCTAATTGAAAAAGGAAGCATTTTTAAATTTTATTGTTGAACTTCGACTTATTTCAACACGCATACTTAAGTTCAGTAGTAAACATGCTAACCTCTGAACTGCTGAGATCGTTTAATTTTTAAGTGCAATTTCAGGATTAAATCTGATGAGGCTTGCCTTTTGGGTAGCTTACTTGGCACCGATGGTTAGCGTCTCCATGCTGACATTACTAAGAGTTTTCCATAAGCGGAAAGAGTAGAATAAACTCAAGTTAAAGCTGCTCCATCTTCTTGTGAAGCCATTGAATTGAATTTGTGGTTTTAAAATAGATCAATGCCCGAGTGTGCATTACGTATACTTCCTGGTAGTCGCGCATAGGCAACTACGTGCTGGCTTGCAGAGTAACCCGTTCATGATAGGAAGCTTAGTCTGTATAAAATAGCGTTGGGCATGCCTGGGGTAATGCTATAATTGTGCCCGCTCTTATATCACGTAGGCTAAATACGTTAGCACTGACTGGTGTGGTGTCGATTCCGTAAGTAGGGAATGCTACATCGAATAGGGTACGATCAAGGCTAGCAACCAGGTTTACCTTTAGTAATATTGCTAAAAAGAACCAATGCAAAGCCTCGGAAAATCAAAGCCATGGTGGGCGGCTGAGATTGAACAAGATTGGCCCATCTTGGAATAAATGCGAGAAAATTGAATGGAAAGTGGGAACGTGGAACGTAAAAGGGATGTATGGAAAGCAACACAAGATTTTGAGTGAAATGAGAGAGAGAAAACTAGATGTGCTGTGTGTGAGTAAACTAAATGGAAAGGGAAAGAAGTGATAGAGATGAATGAGGGAAGCATAGGTTTCTGGTTTGGAGTAGAGAGTTGGACTCATGGTTCAAAGGAAGTGGGATTGATTTTGAGCGAATTTGCTAAAGCGCATGTAAGGGTGTATAAATTGGTGTCTCCCCCGCTACTCTGGGTTTGATTAAAGATAGGCATCAGGAAAGTAATGATTGTAGTGCGTTATGCGCCGGTGAATTGTGAAAACTAGAATAAATGTGTAACGTTTTTGGATAGAACTAGAAAGGGTACTTAATGCATGTTACGTGAATGGGTGACCTTGTTACGCTCAAACTCTGGTACTTTGTACCGATTAGAGAGTGCGGACATGAATTGTTTAGTCAAGTATGGTTTCTTATAAGCTTGACTAACCCGATAATTTTAG
>JAHWXV010089933.1:0-21322 GCA_024586415.1 Phrixothrix hirtus
TGAAACGCATTAAAACTTTTCTGAGAAGCACAATGTCAGAAGATGGACTGAACGCATTGGCAGTCCTATCAATAGAAAAGAAGTTCGTCCAGTCTATCCCCGATTTTGACAACAAAGTCATTGACGTCTTTTCCGGCATTAAAAATAGGAGAATGGATTTTATGTACAAAAAATAGGTAAGATTTTACTTGTGCCCACCCTCTTTCAGAACTCACGAGCCGCCACTAGTATATAGCAACAATAGCAATATTTTATAGTTAATTCATTACCTTATTGAAAATTGTGGTGCAGTTATTAAAGTGGTAAATAACTAATTTGGCGAAGTAAATAGGAAATTCTTAAAATAATCCAATCCGAAAATAATTTGTAACAATCAATAGCCTACGGTTATCAGTAGAGGGCGCTCGTACATATGATTTATCATCCTGATCAGAGCTTCAAATAATTAATTGTACAAAAATTAGATTCGGTAACAACACATAGAGAAGTTTTTCACAAATAAAGCTTCCTTATATAACGCAATAAAAAGGGATGATAAATTAAGAAGCTGCGTTACAGTTACTAAGCAGTTCTACAAAGAACACCCGACACAAAGATGTAATCGACAGAGCAGAAAAACATTAGTGCGCAAGGGTAATCGAGCGCTAATTATTATCTACTTGGATGCCTATATGTATAGCTTAGTCTGTTTCAGTGGGTGATAAAATTGAAGTGTCTGTGAGAAAAACTGTCTGGTACAAATTATTTTGGATATATAAAATACATTTTATTTTATAAAATCTTTAGAATATTCTGACCTAAACGACTTAATTGTCACCTAGGCGAAAATTTCATTAATTATTTACTATTCTACTCTTAATGTATTAAAAACTTGTAAATGATCTCGCCACTGTCAAGCTCTGGATAACAAATTTGTTACAAACTTCGCTGGCATTTTTGTCATATGACATTAAAATAAAACCAACTCTGCTTTTAAATAAATAATAAATTTATAATTGAACAGTGTTGTAAAACATATCAAATTAATTGATACATTTAATACTTATGTATGTAATAGACATGACATGTGACATCAGATAAACAAAAAATTAATGATAAAAACAGCGACATAAAATTGAGCTGAAACCAAAATAAACGCTAAGAAAAGAATTATACGGTGTACGCTAGAAAAAAAAAACGATTAAATTATACTCAAACTTTGGGCAACATAATATTTTAAAAACAACAACCAATGAGAATGATAAAATCCTTAAAAAAATTTCTGACATCAAATTCATGTCTTTGACAAATATCATAGAATAATTAGCTGCATGATTGCAAACAAGTAGCCTTCAGTTTGATTGCGATGACATTATAAGCACATAACTCATCAATTTTTGAAAGATCAGTACTTCACTATAATTTTCAAGTGATAGGCAATACAATCCTGCTAGTCATGCTGCTGACCTTAATAATCGTCAATCGGTTTTTCCCATTTTGATGTTGATGAGTTAGATTAATTTCCTGCCAGTTTACGTGCTAATAAAGCTCGTAGAACCACTCCAGGAAAAATAGCAGTCACTTTACCTGTATTGCGTATCATCAGATTTGATTGCAAATAATGATACTATAACAGCGACAAAACGAATATCAATTTAAAGGATCGTATTAGTAGCTAGAAATTTTATTACACGCCAAAGAGAATTCATTTAAACATTGTTGATGCCGTTTTATTTTAATTTTATTTCGACCTTTATTTCGTTTGTTAAATATAAATGTCTACTATTTCAAGGTATATTAAAAATGTATTTTGAAATTATTTAGAATTTCGCAATAAGTCACACACAAATTGAGATTTTATCATAATTGATATGAAAAAATTATTACTTTGTTTCATTTGATCAGTAACAAATATGTCGTAGCCATTCTGAGAAAGCGTGACATTTGTGGGGATTTTTCGAATCAACGTAGTTACCTATAAAAGTTGGTTATAATAAACGAAGAAATTTCCTAAATACTAATTTTTCTTAGTATATAAAGCTTAGAAAAGTTATTAAGTATCGTAGTATAATTTTCCAATTGATAACTTACAGGGTCAAGGGGGTAAGATTATCTCTTCTCCCTTCAGAGTATTGTTTTTTTAAAAACAGGTTGACGGACCAGTCTCCTTGAAGCAGTGAAGAAGTATGTTGTACAATTAACTAATACCCTAGCAGAAGGTAGCGACTTAACCATTTAATTAATACTCGGTTGATAACTACATTTTAAACAACGTGCAGAGTACTCTGTAAGTTTGCAAACGCAGCTAGAAATTTGCGCGATTAATTTGTCGTTCAGTGGCGGTTGAATTCTACATTTAAATATACCTGTTGAAAGGCTGTAGGCACGTCTGAAATTCTTATAACAATTGGGTATTTATTTAGAAACACCCGGTATATACACATATGAATAAATAATAAAACCTAATTGGTAAATTACCAGTACCATTTATACGTCAAAATTACAAATGTAAATTGTTAAATTTTGCAAAGCCATTATTAACAACACATTAATATTCAAAAATTCCAGTTCACGTTTTGCAAACCTAAGGGCTTTTCTTAAAGAAAATATATCACCGTTACCGTGAGAACATTCAGTCTTCTAAAAATAAATGTAACCACCAATCCCCTTCACCCTGCAAGTTCTAGGAGAAATCTTCAATTAACGACAGTGTAGAGTCTTGAGCGTCGTAGAGAAGTAGTCGCATTTTCTCGTGGGTGTGTGTGTGCCAAGTGTAGTTCTGAAAAGGCATCAACAAGCAACCCCTTTGTTTGTATGGATATGTATTGGGGGCCGAAGGATTCGACCTCCTATCGGTAAAGGCGAATTATTGGTTGGAGGTTAACGTTGTTCACCTACCCGATTCGCTAGCAACGGCTAGTATCCGACAAGGCAGCACGCAAGGTACAATTTATACTCAGATATCAAAAGTCACACCATTTCGTCGAAGTTACCGAGCACGGAGACGTCAAGTAAGTGACATTCTTCGATTTTCTATTTTTCAATTGACAGAATTTTTCCGGGGAATCCTACGGCCAACCCCCTTTTGTTCATGCATTTACGCTCACTGGAAAACTTACTTCCAGTCAGTAATGAATAGACAATTTTAAAATACATTGTGTCAAAATAATGAATTAAAGACTATTTACTTAGAAATATTTGTTGTAATTCTAGGCCACCATTAGACGGGACCAGCACTTGTTAATAATTTTAGGATAATTATAGGAATAATCAAGGGTTCCCAAATGTTTATACTGCGATATTTTTCCTTCTTTTGACATTATAAGTGAAGTATTTAGTATTAACGTTTTTTTTATTATTTTGTCGTTAAGAACCTTCATGGGCATAGTAACTATAATTTTCTTATATGGAGAATATTAAGTATAAGTAGGTAAAGCATTCATATACTGCGAGTCTAACCTAAGCTGCATTAGTACTTTTCCAGTGACTTACGCTAAATAATTGTTTCGTAAGTATCCTAGAGTGAAAGTCTCGCATTACGGTTGAAATTAAATTCTTTATCGTTTATTTTCTGAAAGACCTGCCGTAAAAAGAACTAGATAAGGTGGCGCCCAAGAATAACGTCTTTTTCTCCGATTTATGACTTTTGCAAGCCGTACTGAATGTTTGACCAATGATTATGAATAAACACCAAAAAAACCCCCTATGCTTCACTGTGGCTGCCGGAGCTACGAGATAATTCAGAGTAAACGGCATTTTTAACAACCTTTTAGGTCCCAAAGTACTTTTTGGCCCGTTATAAGGGATCTGTGCGTAAGAGTTGCGACGCATCTTCAAGTAAGAAGAAACCACCTTATAAGTTACACTTCTTACCCTTTGTTTTACACCAATTTATATGCCATACTTGTGATAAATTCTGGATTTTCAGAAGCCAAATTCCTGAATTTTGTGAACATTGTTTAAATATGCGAATTCGCTTCTAAAGCGAAAGTACAAAATCGCCAAATAACGTTTAAAACTAATTTTCGGGAAATATAAGTAAAACAGTTCGGGTGTGTTAAATTAAAGTGTGAACCGCAAGTGATTAAACAGACAATTTTAAAAGCATTCCTATTATCAATTAAAACATATTACGTAAATAACTGATATAAATTCTTTTATAAAATTGTATGTAAACATTGCCGTTAACAACATTCAGTCCACGAATTAAATAATAAACAGTTGACTTGAGGTTGCACGAAACATTATTTAAAATATTCTGAAAACTGTAACAATTATAATTAACGTAAAACAATTAAGAACAAACCGTTAGCTTAAAACGGCTTCTTCCAGGAATAATGTTCAAATAGGATAAGATAACGGAGTTGGCGTAGACGCGGTCATCAGCAGTCGGCCTATAGTTAATAGACAAATTTTGGAGAAACACGAACTAAATTTATCAAACTATATCAGCAATTAAAGGGTGTCACAGCAAGAACTTGAATTACGAATCGCCCGCCATTTTCGACTGTCAATTGTTGAGTCAGCCATATTTGGTATTTGTTTTATTAAAAACATTGACATTTACGAAAATGGTGCGTTACAGTTTGGAAGAACGTTTGTTAATAGTAAAAATCCATTATAAAAATTGGAAAAATTTTATTGTGACGACTCGCGAGTTACGTGAACATTTCGGTATGCATAATCGACCGTCGCAGCCTGCTATTAAAAATTGAATCAAAAAATTTGAGTGGGCATTTTTGTTGAAAGATGAAAGACACCTTACCCGTTATCGACCCAAAAGATAGGCAGAAAACATCGCAACTGTGAGGGACAGTGTGGCAGCACGACCAAACATCTCCATTCGACATCGTTGCTAGGAAGTAAACCTTCATCGTAGCACTCTTCAGCGAATTTTGAGAAGAGATTTACACCTTCATGCTTAGAAGATCCCGATGACTCAACAGCTGCAGCTTATTGATCATACACAGCACAGAAACTTTACCAACTGGATCTTGGAATAACTACAAACTGACGATGAATTCCACAACAAAATCATTTTTAGTGACGAGGCTTATTTTCACCTAAACGGCTTCGTTAACAATCAGAATTCTCGAATTTGGGAAGAGGAAAATCCACATGCCTTTCAAAAACTTCCGTTACATCCTCAAAAAGTGACAGTTTGGTATACCATGTTGGCAAGAGGAATAATCGGACCCTACTTATTTGAAAATGGTGAAGGTGCCGCCTTGACTGTTGACGGTAATCGTTGCCGGGCCATATTGAGAGACTTTTTTGGCAAGAATTAGACCGAATGGACTCAAATAAACTGTAGTTTCAACAGGATGGCGCCACCTCTCATACCTCACGTGAAACAATGACATTGTTGCAAACCAAGTTCCTAGGTCGTGTGATTTCTCGTTTTGGAAACCAAGCAGCTGCAATTTAATTTATTTGGATTAGTTTCTCTGGGGTTTTTTGAAAAGTAAGGTCTATACGAACAATTTTGAGACTACTGAGAAACTCAAAGAAGAAATTTCATGTCAAATTCGTCAAATCCAGTAGCCCTTACTGCAAAATGTACTGCAAAATTTCGTCCAAAGAGTGCATGCTTGCCAACACAGAACCGATGACCATTTAACCGATATTTTGTTTCCTGAGTAAATGCTATTACTTACCCCGTACACATGTAGAAAAAAATGTAAATAAAACATTAAATTAATATATTCTTTTTACTTTTTAAAATTCAAGTTCCTGCTGAGACACCCTTTATTAATAAAAAGCAATGTTTAAACGTTATTCCAAAAAAATGGAAAGTTAATTACAATCAAACAAATTTTATACATAGCATCTTTAATAAATTATAACCAGATTATTAACCAACAAAAAATACCAAATTTTGGCAATATACTCAATGAGAGCGTAAATTTCAGGCTAGTTCAAAAATCCTAAAGTTAAATTTTCAAAAGATAAAATTATATGAACACAGGGAAAATAATCAAAAAGTTTCCCACCACCGATAATTTTTGTATAAATATCGGACTGAAACTGTTCCAAAGGCAGAACTATTCTACATTCCTGCCTTCGAATTATAGAACAATAAGAAGCCTACCTGAACGCATTCAAGGTTAGCCAAAAATGTCAAAAATAAGCAATTGCAGGTATAAATAAAAATGTTCCGAACAGAGTTCGAAGTAAAAATTTCTCAGTATCAACGCCTGGATGTTTTTTCCACTGAGGCTACCCAATCCGACATAAAGTCAAAATGTCCGTTGCACACTGGCTTATCTAAACATCACGATCCGAATTTAATAGAATGATTTTTGTAAAATGTTGAACTGAATTGTTAGTTTTGCAAAACTAATTCTTATTGTACATATTATACTGTGGTAGTATAGTAAACTGATTATTTTATTATCGATTGGTCAATCAAAAGTCTAGATCATCGAATTCAGAATTAAAGATATATCTGGTTCACTGAATTTAAATGTAGTGCACACAAATTTTTCGTTTTCTTTCTTCTTTTATCTAAGTGTATTTCTTGTTGCATTTTCACCCCTTATACCAATTGTTGGTCAGCGGTGAGATTGTTGCTCCGTCTTTTTCGTGGTCTTCTCATACTCCACTTTTCCGATATTTATTTGCCTGTGTCACCTAGCTATCTCTTCTTGCTCCATTCGGTTGATATACTAGTTCCACTCTATTTTTTACTTAGAACCCATTCGTTAATTGTCTCTTTCTATTTATCACTTCTTGCCTTGCCAAGTGCCAGCTATTCTACATAACACTTTTATCTCACTTGTCTCCAATAATCGTTTGGATTTTTATGTATTTGGCCTAGATTCAGCGATATATGGCAGTACTATTTCCGATTGTTGCCCGACGGAGCGACTAGTTTGGCGAAACTGCTGCCGGATGCAATCCTGAGCGAAAGGGAAGCGTTTTTAACGAAATTTAGCTCCCAGACTAAATTAAAAATCAATAAAGGCTCTGAACTGAAACCTCGCCTCGGCATAGCACTGATTTAAAGGTGTGCTAAACTGACTTTATTTTCAAACTAGCAAGAAACGTTGGTATTTAAATAATTCTAATTTCACAATTTTTCTAAGAAATACTTACTGACGAATTCTTAATACATCGACGCTGTTTAATGGTATTTTACACAACGAAGTTTTTCGATTTATTTTTATTAAATGATTTTATTTTACAGCAAGTGGCGCATTTTTAATTAATTTCTATCAATTTGGGTATTTGTGAATGACATAATCGCTTTGCTTTTTAAATAACCTGCCTATCACGCTGAGATGTTGGTAATTTAATTATCCGTTGTATTAACTAAAGAACAAAGGAATATGTAACTTAAATTTTAACCCATTTCCTCCCATGGCAGCACAATCTCTTTACAATTGAAACGTGTACCATGTGTGCATCGAGAAAACTTTTTAGAAGCCAGTTAATTTGATAAACCTGCGGTTATTTTTCCAAACTAAATTTGTATGTAACCTTAGAGACAGATGGTATAGATAAACATAGCAACAATTATTAATAGCCTAATAGTCTGTGTGTGTGTATGGGAGCGCGAGCGTGTATGCATGCGTACGCACTTGCACCGCGTGCTGGTGTGCGTGTGCGTGCGCTCAATAATATAGCTATTGTAGCTATTTTATAAATACATTATTCATAAGTTCTGTGCTATTATTATTTGAAATACTTTAATCTCCTGTTTAATAACAGTCTTCAAAGTGCATTTCCTTACGGCTATTTCATTTTAATATTTCAAGATGGCATACAGAGTTTCGATTTATATTACAAAGAATGTACCACTCCGATTGATGAGGAATAGTCATTCAAGCCACGCCGCGGGTATTCTTGAACATTCTAAACATAAATCCTTACCGTGGATCGTATTTTATTTACTTAACAATTGCTCACATTTGCAGTTAGTCACCGGACTGTGATTATTAGTAAGGCAATTTGGAACGAATGCCGATGAAGTCAGGTTGAGTTAGAATCCAAAAGCTTTAGATAATAATCGAATTTACCTAAGAGAGATAACTGATGAAATAAGGAGAGAGGCGCGTGCGCTAATAAATTATAAGATTTGAATGGAAAGTAGCGCTGCAATACTGCCGAAAAGTTCTGTATATACAGGTATCTCACGATAAAAGGATGTTTAGGGACATAAATCCGCTCTGTTAAAAAGAAGATGGGCATCAGGAAAACTAGGAGAATGAGATCTATCTTCTCTATAAAGAAAAAAAAGCTGTTTTGGCTAAATATGACCTTTGTTACCCGTACTTAAAAACTACTTATATTTATGACGGGACAAAGACGTTCTACGACCTGAAGTGTGCAGATGGTGGTATTTCCTGAACCTACGATGTTCGCTATTAGCCAAGTTTAAGAACGTCGTTGTAGTGACGGAAGGAGAAGTCGTATTCAGAGGGCGCCACCTCGTTAAAGACTTTAGGGGAAGAGGGATAACGGATAATCCGTTTTCCTTAACCGTATTGCGACAGATCCGGGGTGTACTTACTAGGATGGATAGTAACTAGTACACCCACCACTGGGTGTAACCTTAGATCAGGCCAATTATAGGCTTACAATTGTTTTTGATGCTTACTCTAATCTATTCCTAGCAGTTTGTTGAAAGAAAAGGATGGTTACTTATAATTAAGAAATAACAAAATCTTAGTTCAATAAATCACTATAATGAATAAGTGATAGCATAAAAATACAACTTACTACAAATAAATCAATTCAATTAAAAAGAAAAAACTTAATTATAACGGTAATGCAAACATTCTTTGATAAATAACTAAATTTGGGAACCCTGGGTTCCTATATTTTATACTTAATTTAAATTGAACAATAAACTCAGACTAAAAGTTGTGGATGCTATTTACTAGAACTAAATTTCTAAAAGATTCGCAACAATATTTACAAAAGTATATCAGCGTCTAGTCTTAACTTGAGCGAAGTGCCACTCCAGCAGAGTTTTTTTAAAGAAAGAGGGCTTGTATATCACTGCGTGAATTTATATCAAAAGAACGTCACTTACTTGTAGTCCGAAAATTTAAGTTTCCAAATGAAAGGGGCGAGAACGATGTCGACGCCTCGGTTCCAGATGATATTGTACTTTATTTGTAAGTCACAAATCGACCCTACCCATAGGGCACAAATACGATAAGATGATGATTGACCCCAAATACGATCCGTCAGAAGACGTTAAGTGATGAATTGCCACACAAATCTGTTCCCTTAAGAAAACTTAGAAATTGGGTAATTTTTCATCTTCTAATGCTTTTATTTTGAACCGGAGCGCGGCCTATTTTAGGTACGTGTTCACTTACACAAGAAAACGAAAGCACTGATAATTCTTGCAGTGTCTAGATTCACACTAACTTCAGAAATATTTCTTTTTTATGGGGAGAGGTAAATCAAAGATTGATGCTAGTTATTTTTAGAAGGTTATGCCTGTTTACAGACTTGCTGACGAAATAATTTGTATCGTAGCCTCGTTACCTTGTATACTATGGAATATTTAATTAATTTTGACTTTAAACAAGAAAGAGATTAAATCGTTATTTTAACTTAAATTAATCAAAGTTTTGAATATTTAATTTTATGTTATTATTATTACAATATCGCTTAGGTATTTTCAAATATGCACGCAATTTTAAGAGTATCTTTTGATATATAGGGTCTCTCTAAATAATTTATTATGTTTGTCCAAAATTTAAGACGCGTTTACATGTTCAATATACGAATAATATTGCCTATTAGAATAATAGGTAATGGAACCTAATTTCCTTTGTTAAAGCTAACTTAATATAACAAAGATAAATCATCAACGACGTGCTGATACCTAAATCTGCATGAGCTAATGCTATCCTGAACATTTCTAAAAATACCAGTAAGCGCTGATAGCTTATGAGTAATTTAGTACATTTAGATATTTTGGATTCCAGAAGTCTAGAAGAAATTTTCAAAGTGCTATTTAAAGCTATGCTATAGTATATTTCCATTTAAAACTGTATTAGAATTTTATAAATTGGCAACTGTCACTCGCATAAAACAATATCAACACAAAAGTTGAAGTTATAATGACGGTACCTCCAAGCTAGGCACTTGCTACACATTTTTATAAGTTCTAAATTTTTAGTGGCTTTGTAAACGCGTCTGAAATGTTAGCAATATTTGACAATTATTTCAAAACACCCGCTATATATAACGGAATTAATAATAAAACCGAATTGATAAATTAGCATCATCATTTATAAAAGTAAATTTTAAAAGTTTGCAAATTCATTTTTTAACAATATCCAAAAATCCCAAATTCACGCTTTGTAAAACACAAGAGGCTTCTTCTTAGAAGTATTACACCAGCATTCCCATGAGAATGTTTATATTTCTAAAAATAAATGTTAACCCCTCTCGTCTATCCCCGCAATTTCAAGAAGAAATTTATATTAACGGGCAGTGTAGACCTAGACACCGTAAGATTAGCGAGCGCTTTCGTCTTCTTCGCGAGTGCAAGTACACTTAAAAATAATCAACGTCTTGGTTCATAATAAAGTTTAATAGATGAAGAGCTATCCCGTTTAACGTTTTATTCAAGATAATGAATTGGGGTTAATTCATCATTCAACGTCGTCTGGCGAATTCTTACTGGGATCAATCTAATCCTTCACCTGTGTTCCACAAGGGTTAGGGACGTGTTCGTGACATACGCTACAGGTACGATATTATCTGGAACCGCTCCGTATTCGCAGCACCTGGAAACTTCCGTATCTTATTTGCATCTAAACGATGATTCAAATTAAATTTATGGTCAAATAGTGATCCAACAAGTTCTCTTTATATTTGTTTAATTAGACTCCTGGAACAATTAGTTCGATCAAATCATGATTAAAAGACGTTTGAAGTAACATTTATAATTACCGTATTGACTTTTTTCTTTTATTTATTAAGTTTATTTGTTCATTGAAGTAAGGTCGAATGTATGACTTAATTTAGTATTAACTATAATTAATAGAAATCAAAAGAGGTCCCCTAACGTAATTATAGAACGAAAATTGTTTAGTATAATTTTCTTTATGAGAGCAATGTATTTTATATAACTGCACGTTTTAACCGAGTATTATTATATCGAATATTTAAAGAACAGATTCTCTTATTTTATAACTATAGGAACCTCTAGATTTATTAACCAATAATTTCTTCCAAAGAAAAAGCTTATGTTAAGTAGTAGCATATTATAAAGTATCCGTCTGACGTGACCTGATCGAAACACGAGTCCAGTGGCGTACACTAAATAATGATATAGTAAGTATGCCATGGTAAAATTATAACCTATAGGTTTTGGAAAAGGGTTCTTTGCCACCTAATTTCATTATCATCTAACCGACTGACGTTAAGCATAGTGGCGCCTAAAATCACGACTTTCCCCGATTTTTGACACTTGCCAATCGTTCCTGAATTTATACTAACTTATTTCCATCGTTAATGTAGAACTCGTCCATCTCCATTGTGGCTGCTGGGAATCTAGATAATTCAGGGAAAAATAACATCATATGCGCCCTTCATGGGGGCGCAAAACACGTTCCATCCAGTTATATCTTGAGGAATAACATTACAGTTATATTGATAAAATATCCTAAAATTCACCGATTAGGAACATATGAGTATAAAGACATCGTAATATGTGCTAACAAACATTTTAATTTGAAATAAAAATTATTACAATAATTACAACCATTTAAAATGTTTACCGTCCACCTTTTTCCATGTGCCAGCCTTCTCTAATTACTTTTAAGATGTTCTAAGGTAACAAGTATGCTTCTTATTATATCTTCGCATAATACCAACACTAATTATTGTTGGGGCTCCCATATAACTATAGGCTTCCTCGAATTCAGCCCAAAGTCAATACTCGTCACACTAAGTATTCATTTTTGCATGAACTTGTTTGAAAGTACCCTTGTACGAAAATCTCAGAAGCCCTTGTAACACCGCCTGAATTTCCAGGACGCGCGTGCAATAGCAACGCCTTACTCGTTCATTGCCGCTAATTTTTTAAATTAATGATTTTTACCCGTTACAAAATTTATTAGCCGCATAGACGCTATGGATTCCCGTAGAGACAGATAAACCTTCTTATCTCTCATACAAGGTATCTTACATTACTGTCATTAGAATTACGTCACGTCTATTGTGACTCATTGTTAAAAATATGAGATGAGACTGTAAAGTTACTTTTATTACCGTAATCTGGATGCCTTTCTTCTTGAAAGCGTTATGTGGAAAGGAAAATTGAGAACTACTGAAACTTAGGACAGACTAAATGAAAAAGCTTCTTCAGTTGACAAACTAAACAGTTACAAACAGTTTACGATTGTGGTATGTCTATAGGTCTATGTATGAGTTATTTTGAAAATACAAATAATCACTACCAAAAGTAGACTAATTCAAACGCTGTGCTCAATTCAAAGAATGTTAACAAGACATTTAGAAAAACCCTTTTTTGAATTCTTGAACGCTTCTTAAACTAGCGCACTTTGGAATACGTATTTTGGAGCACCTGTGTGTTAAGTTAAAGCTTTTGTTTCTTTCAGAATATTGGGAAAAACGTACATGCGTAATTCATATATTTATTATATTTCATTCCAAATTAAAAAAATATGATGGAGGTGTCAAGGAGACTTTATTAGTCTGTCATTTTAAAACCTCCCGCCGCTCGTTTCAAAATGTTTGAAATTAGATTATCTACCTCCTACTGAGTTGTCTCATCCCAACCTAGTTGAATCTGTACTAGTAGTTTATTTAAAGAGATCAGCGGTTTTGCTGAACATGTCTTGACCAATGGTATCTCATATGTTCAATATCCGAAGAACAAGAAGTCGCTGAAGTTACATTAAAGTTAATGTTTTCTACAAACTGGGACGCGTAGTTCCTTGCTAGTAAATTAGTTTCGAAAGATCTTTTTCAGTATAACGTTCAGTATTAGGTGTACCTTGAATGAACACAAGATGAGATTTGCTGAGATGTATGACATTCGATAGCAAATTATAAATTCAGGCGTTTCCTGTATAGCCATCTCGCTATTTTTCGGCTAGTAACAAGATTAATTGCTAAAGATGGATCCATTACATTTGTTGACCCACGTGTACCGTTCATTGCACTAGACTGGTCTAGTAAAACGGCAATTTGGTGTCAAAGGCAAGCACAGGGGTATTTGGTAAGAAATAAGGGCGAAAATAGAATACTATATTAAAACCGTGGATTTTTTCGGCATTATCTACCAACCACTGTTTGTCGATAGTCAAATAATGATATTTAAAGGACGATAGTCGGTAAATAAGGTTTCTACAACGTCGGTGACGTCCAAAACCGTGATCACTCTGTGTTTCCTGTCCGTTTTCTCAAAGCTCAACAATTCTATCCTCTTGAAATTCCTTAATTGGCGAAAAATGCCCTTTGATTCATACTCAGCGATTTCTAATACGTTTTGAATTAAAATATCATAGCGACAACCCCACATATAGCGAAAAAACGGGAAACGTGATATTTTGATAAGGATAAAAATTATTTTACGAACTAAAAATTATAAGGCTGTAAGGGTTCAAATTTTTGAAATTCACTACATTATAAGGGCAATTAATATTGAAATTTACAGTTGACACATTTAAGCAATAAAAGCTCAATTGTTATTTTACCACTATTCAAAAATAGACGCACGCCAAGCGAGTAATGTTTAACACAACGGTTATACTCGTATCTTGAAATAAATAAATATTTTAACGACATAAAGAATTGGTTCTCTAGGAGCTAAATGTTGGCACGTTTGTGCTACTATGCTTTAATGGCTAAATTTTACGAGTAGTGTCCTATGTTTACAATCTATATTCTGATCAAACATAATTTGTGGGTAGGTCATTGTGTCCATAAATAAATAGACCTGAAAATTAAAAAGTATAAAAAGAACAACTCGAAGTACAATCAAAAAAACTGTAACACAGTACGTTTAAAATTTTTGATTAGTTTAAGTCGATCAGATTAAAAGCGACAGTACATAAGTAAATTATATTGAATATTAATCAAATATTGGCTGCGTGAAAAGAGCTAAAGATTTGTTTCAGTGTAATTTATTAAAATACGCCGCAATAAGGTATTTTCAGAAAGTTTTGTAATTCAAAAATGTGCGACATATAAATTCAAGTTAAACAGCTTTTTTAAATAAGAAAGTAATGGAATGAGAGTTGAATTTAGTAAAAGATATAAAAATGTACATTTTTTAAAATCCACTGTAAAGGGCTCTTTTGAAATGGTTTCGGAAAACTAAATGAACGACTTGTACAGATCCAGGGCATTTATTTATATACTCAGTCACATATAAATTGCAACACCAAGAAGGGGTTGGACTTTCCGGATGAAATTTGGTAGGAGAATTCACCTATATTATAATAATAAAAGATCCAAATTTGCTAGTAAAATCTTTATTAGTTATACAAAATTTTACAATAATTGTTAACAATGTGTGGTGCGGTCTCTCAGATTTACACATTCATTTACAAGCCGAGGTATTGATTGAATAAGCTGGTTTATCTCGTCTTTGGGCATTGCCTCCGATGCAAGTTGCAGCTCATGTCTCAAGGCCTCCAAAGTCAAAGGAGGATGCTGCAAATTCCGCAACCTTCTATCCATTATGTCCCACACATGCTTAATGGGAGACAGATTTGGAGATCTTGGAGGCCAGGGCAAGTACCGTCGATCACCCCGTCTTCTTCTGACTCTCATACGACCGCCGTGCATTCCTATATAAAATCTAAGTTCATTGCTAAAGACAATATGACGCCATTCAAAATTCCAATGAGATCGTTGATTGCATCATTGTAACAATTGCTGACAATGTTCTGCAGTCAAAGTAAGCACAAGTTGCGAACGATATGATGTTAACCCAAAACTTCTAATTCGGCGATAAACTATTTTAAGGGTTATAAGGCTACCTTCTTCCCAAACCATTAGCCACCAACTCCGCGAGTAGTGAAAAATCGTTCTCTAAATGCCAGTTGTCCTAAGCGAGGATCTTGACGCTTATTTGTTCTTCCTGAAGCCTCGGTTCCTCTTTTACGATATTCCCGGCCATCTTCAAACCATACACGACACAGTCGCATTATAGTAGACCTATTTCGATTTATAGGGTTAGCAATTTCCCCAAATGAAAACCAGCTTCCCGCAAACCAATAATTCGACTTCTGTTAAATTCGCCTAATTGACGGTAATATCCTCGTTGCCGTACTTTAGGTATGATCAAATAAAGCAAACACGTTAACAAAAGAACAACAAGCAAAATAATGTTAATTACCAATGAAAAAGAAGAACAAATCGTACGAAAAACACAGATCAAAGAAGTTAGCAAAAAATATAACAACTGTCAAATGCGACGTTATCACATTACCACTTGATCTCAAAGGTTAATGAATTATTACATAATGTTAGCCCAACAGATCTACCAACTTTGATTGAAATTCCTACTCTTTCTTGGTGTTGCAATTTCTATGCCACTGAGTATACTACCCTTAAATATCACAGAACTTTTTAAAGAAAATATAGACGAACATTTAGGCAATCGCTGCCAAACGAATTGCTTTATCTTCAGAAAACTTTTGATTAATTTTTATAAAGTCAGATCATAAACATGTGTATCGGACTACAAGAAGCATTGGCTGTTGTCATTGCGTTTTAAGACCATGACCTACCTCAAACGAATCTTAATTAACGGTGGTAGGCATGTATAATTTTAATAAGGGTTTAGGTAAATTACAAAATAAAATTTTGATAACCACACAATTGTAATTCCCAACATAAATTAAACTGTGCTACTTTTATTTCTAACGAGTTCTTGAGGTTAGATAATTATGAATTAACATCTATTTTGCTTTAATATTAGAAACAATTATTCAAAAGTGTTGTTATGCACTACCTGACTTTTTAAATTACCCAATGTAAATCTGGCTTTTTTTAAAAATAAGTACTGCTCATTGTTCAACTGATGACGATCTAAAAATAGAAAAGCTGACTTTTATTTTCACTTCTATTAACTAGAACCTATGACAGGGATTGGTCATAGGTTTATAACTATGAATATTTAACATGTAGCATACTCACTTTATAATATTATGTTATCTTCAGTTAAGGCATTTATATCCGGAAACCTTCAGTTATCAGCATTGCGTTATTTGTAATAAAGTTATAACATTTTATGTAAATTTTTTAATGTGTAAAATAAAATTTGGCATTTCAAATGAAACTAGAGCCGGTCTATTGCAAGTTTCATGATATTTCAAAAACAAAATGTTTTATTGAAGCTCCATTATTAACAAACACATTAATTCTTTGTTTTAACAGGATATCGCGCCATTTCATTAAATGCAATGGTGGACTAATAAAATATTAAGAAGCGATATATTCTTATTAGTAAAATTTTCAGCTTCTTTCGATGCTTTTGATTTGTATTTTGACATTAGATTTATAGAAAATTTTAAATTGTTATTTCAAACGTTATTGAAATCATAAGCGTTTTTACCTATAATTTTAAATTTCTACTAATCACTATTGTATCCACCAAAGAAAGTTTCTTTAGTTTAAAGTAAGCTTATTATTGTTTAACTTCAATTGGGCATAACTATAATCATTCAAAAAGGTAGATTTTATGTTAAAAATTACATTTTATGACTCATTAAGTATACGAAACTCACTGATTACAAATTATTAAATTTATTACTCTGTTTGCACTTAAATACAATATAAATCGAATTGCTTGCAGTGACTAATGATTGATATTTTTACTTCTAAATATTTTTCATCTAAACTAAGACAGTAAATTTACCTACCGTTACGTATTACTTGGAATTAAAATGTAATTCACGCTAATGGAAATTTTGTTAAAGTTGAGAAATTGCCGACATCGGGTGGTTCGTATTTATTTGCCATAAATGTACATTGAAATAACAAAAGTATTTTAAAAACCAATTAATAAAATAATTTTAAATAAAACCTTTATTTTGAAAAATAAAGTTATCATTTGAATTTGATCTACAGCTATAAAGCTAGACATTAATTAAACGGTTTTATATAATTATTCAGGCCATAACGTCAGGTATAATAATAAATCCCGAAAAATTTGGTAACCATGCTTTGGATACTGCAAGAGTCTGCATCAGTAATTATGTCACCTTCATAAAATATTTATACATGGAAAGAGTATCATAAATCATTTTTCTGTGTTACCCATCGGAAAACTGTCAGAAGATGCTCAAGAACCTCGTAATAAGGTTTATAAAAGATTTAGGTTGCATCATGCAAGAAAATGTTCCAGATCTGCAACAAACAAAGATGTAATCCACACGCTACTATACACATCCCATCCATAGATCACAAGTATAAGAAAAACATACGGAAAGAATGTAAAAGATGTAGACGAAGAGACATTGACTTTTTTAAAATCGTATAAAGATAATTATTTCATAGATATAACTTTCATTTAACAATTTAATAATCACTTCATTGTTAAGTTTTTCTGATATTTAACATTAATTTTATCACTAAGCGGTTACTATAATAATAACGATTATTATTATAGACATAGAGATATCACTAATTGACTACGTATACAGGGTATAATTATTTTTAAGGGAAAAAATGCCTAAAATTTATATTATTATTAAATAATAGATCCAAATATGAATTTTATATAAATTTTATACTGATTTTTCATATTATTGCATTTTAACATACAAATATTACCAGTACGATAAGTTTACGATAAATATATTTATTTTTCAAACACGGATTACACAATAAGTAGGAATTTATGGTAATTTTATTGATTCCTTGTTTTACTAAATTCATGCAGTTTAGAAAATTTAAATGAAAAAAAATCTGGTGTGAAACAACACACGATTTTCTTTTACGCACATAGATATCCCAATAGTGTCCACAAATGACTAGATTATTGTCTACGTTTATTTCAAAAACGATAATTGTAACCGTCACCCATCCAAGTTACTGGACAGGCGAAAGGATGCTTAACTCCGGCAATTTTCTCTGACAACTTGCTTCAACGCACTTTTGTAGAAAAACTGCTAAGTTCACGTAAAGGGGCATTAAATACACAATAACCTCAACACATTTAGAAATCAAAGTTATAGCTGTTTTTGAGAAAATCGCAAAAAAATTTAAAAGTCGCAAGAATAAAGTGGCACTTCCGGTCATTCGATATTTACCTAAGTTCTTGACGTCTAATGTGCAGAAGATAATAAACTAAATATACAATTTCATTAGTGTATCATTTTTAGTTTTTGACATATGTTCTTGGCAATTAATACACGACGTACGTCCGGTTACTCGACTTTCGAAAATTTATTAGAGATACAGCTTGATTCATGTAAAACGGAATAAAGTAACCAAGATATTTACTAAGTTTTAAAAAAATCGTTACAGCTAATTTCACAAAAATCGCGAAAAACGAAAATTGGGAAAATATCTAAAAATGACAGAAATAAAGTGGAACTTCTGGTTATTCGATTTTAAGAAAATTCTTGATTTGGCATACCAATGCGGTTGCGGCCAGAAATATCAATTTTCATTCAGCTGGAACTTTTCGTTTCAAAGTTATTTTATTTTAAGTTAACGGTGAAGATACTTCCGGTTGCTCAATTTACGAAAAAGTTTCTGAGAAACGGCCTAAACTATAAGAAAGGTCATTAAATGCATAAGAAACGAAATAAGTTTTAAAAAACCCGTTATAATCCATTTTGAGGAAATCGCGAAAAACTGAAAATTCGGAAAATATCTAAAAGTAACCGAAATAAAGTTATACTTCCGGTTATACCATTCTAACAAAATTCTTGATTTAGCATAAAAAGGTAGTTATGATCTCATATACAAATTTTCATTTATTTAGGAGTATCAGTTTCACAGTTATTTTAGTCATAGTTAATGGTAAGACTACCTCAGGTTACTCATTTTACGGAAATTTTTTTGGATAACTGTCTTAATTATATGAAAGGTCATTAAATTTCTAAGAACGATAATAAATTTTAAAAAAATCTTTACAACCACTTTCGAGAAAAATGCGAAAAACCAAAAAATAACAAGAGTAAAGTAGCACTTCCCGTTATTGGATTTTAGAGAAATTGTTGCAGTCGCGTGCGAGGATGGATACAAACTCAAATAAAATTTTGGTTTATTTACGACTTTTCGTTTTTGAGATATTTTGTTCACACACACACACACACACACACACCCTTACGCACGCAGGTACGCACGCATGCACGCGCACATACATACACACTCACGCACGCACGCACGCACGCACCCACTCACGCACTCACGAACTCACGCATCCACACATCCACACACACACACACACACACACACACACACACACACGCACTCACGCACGCACGCACACACGCACGCACGCACGAACGCACGCGCACACACACACTCACGCACGTACGCACACACGCAGGTACGCACGCACGCACGCACACACGCACGCACGCACGCGTGTATCCACTTATTCACATACGCACGCACCCACACAAGCACACGCACTTGCGCACACGCGCACGCGCACACGCGCGCACACACGCGCACACGCGAACGCGCGTTCTGGTGCACACTCGCACACGCCCACATGCGCACGCGCACACGCTCTCATGCGCACACGAGCGCACGCGCGCACTCTCATACCCACACGAGCACACGCGCACACGCGCTCTCGCGCGCACGCGCGCACGCGCACATGCGCACACGTACACACGCGCACAGGCGCACATGCGAACACACGCACACATGCACACACGCACACACGCACACATGCACACGCACGTGCGCGCGCACGCAAACGCACCCACACGCGCACACCCACAGACACACAGACCAATTTCTAAAAACAAGCAGACACGCACGTCTGCATGTACGCACGCACGCACAGGTGCACGCACACACACACAGACAGGCCAACTTTTAAAAACATGATTATTATACCCAGGGGACCCGAAAACGTGCATTTCCCCAAAAATTTCATCAATGAAAATTTGGGACAAAACAATACTTTTTCTATACTATATTTCATATAGGTAAGAGAAAGTAATGAAAAGGTTATGGATTTTTTGATCAAAAACTTGACCATATTTTCCAAAGGGCGGCAGCGCAAATGTGAAATATGAAATTATTTCGACTAGTAAGCTTAATTTGTGTGTGAACCATTAACAACTAGAGTGGACAGTTCCTTAAACAAGAAAATTGGCTAGCATATTTGCAAAGCATCTCCCAGCATCCTTGATTTTATAAATTCTATTCTTATTAAAAAACTATAAACTGTATTGCTGCACCTTTTTCTAGGTTATTACTACATTTGTAGTTATTTAGTCATTGTTATGGTTGAATTTTATTATGAAAGATTTTCCGCTTCCCAAAGATTTTCTGGAAGTGTTCTTTTGTGAACGAGTTAAGCATTTTCGGCAATTCTGCTTGAATTTCTTCAATTGCAGTTTCATTTTCGGGAAGAGGCCGAAGTCTCACGGTGCCAAGTCAAACGAATAGAATGAGGGGGAACGGCAGTCATGGAACTTTTTGCTAAAAATTACCGAGTGGAAAGAACTGTGCGACGGCGCATTATCTTGATGCAATGGATTCCAGGCTTTAGGTATTTTCCGCCTAATATCTTCGCGAAGCTACCTCATAAAATCGCAGCAGAAGTTAAAACTAACAGTTCCACCTTGTGGCACGAATTCTCTGTGCACAATGCCCTTCATGTCAAAAAAACAACAAGTACGCTCTTGACGTTGCTTGCCACTTGCTTGCATTTCTTCTGTCTGGTGAACTGGGGTACCTACAATGGCTCGACTGTTGCTTGGTTTCTGCGTCTTAAATTCAACTTTTATCACCTATTACGATGCTAGACAAAATGGTAGCATCTTCCGAAGCAAGGCGTTTCAGCTCAGTACACGCATCAATTCGTTGCCACCTTTGATTAATTGTACAGTCTTGCAATAAATTTTGCGACGATGCCGTACCTTCCTAGTTCCTCAAAATGCGCTGACACGTTCCATAGTCTAATCAAAATTTAGCGACAATATCTTCAATAGTTTGACAACACATTGTTGAATTGCTGGAATATTTTCTGCCGTCCTAGACATTGAAGGTCTTCTTGGTAGTGCATCATCTCGAAGCTCCATTCTACTTGCTTTGAGGGGTTGAATTACAGCTCAAATTAAAGTTGGCTTAATTAATATTACCTTTGAGAAATTTAAAGAAAATTCTACGATTCACAGCAAAGTTATTGTAGATA